>OZ019960.1:127855-217458 GCA_963970385.1 Theonella swinhoei | reverse complement strand
AGCCGGCCGGCTGAGCGTGCGCGCGCGCCGTCGATGCCACGCCTAACTTATTGGTACTGTACTGGTCGTTCGCTCGTCATATGCATAGCTGAGCTTGTCACTGTACGAACTTTAGTTGGATCAAGAAATAGGAGGTGTGTTATTATATCTAGAGCAGCTCACAGCCCCTTTTCAGCCGTCTCTAAACTGGACAGACTAAGCTCTACCTAGATCATCCGGCAGGCCGGTGATTGCAAGACCAAACTATGGACAGCACTTCTAACCCCAATGTCACTGTCACGGCCGACGAAGGAACTGTCAGCGTCCCCTCTCCAGCGGGGGCCTCTAAAACGGTACGTTTCCAATGCGGACTCTTACGAGAGACGGAGACGTTTTCCGAGGAAGATTTAGAGGAGGTCTCCCTGTTCGCTATCCTGGAGTTCGTGGTCGAGATGCTCAATGCGAAGGTACTACACATGTCCAGTTGTATACAGCTTCATTCCCAACAGCTTCATTCCCACGCCTGCTTACGTGTGTGGCATGGGAAAAACAGAAGTACTGTCTACCTCATTTGGTTACGTGTAAGCTAGCCTACCTTGAGCCTGCTCATACAGCCATACGCTGTGCTGTGCACTTGATTCCAGAGCCAGTGCACTGTGTGGCTTATCTCACTGACACAGGTCAATGGGAATCAGGTGTTAGTGAGTTCTTGACCATGTTTGTAGTTTCTTACATTCCTCTGGTCTTATTTAGCTGAGAGGTGTGTCCATGTGTGGGTGTGCCACAAGACCTATATATCCCGTTTCTGCACTGCTCTGTCAGCTGACTGTGTTATTCTCATTCCCATAATTCCAGTTTCCGGAACACCCGTATGGGAATCTTCTAGAGAAACTAGTCCTCTTCCGTCATTCTTCCAACAACTCTCTAGAACCTTTGAAGGATGTCGAGACCATAAAAAATGGCGAGATTATTGAAGTCATTTTATCAGGTGTGTACACATGGCCATTGTGCTGTCCTGCAGTAAGATATTGACTTCAACTGTCAACATACCATTCGTAACACTCTGGGTTTGCAAATAGGCCCATATCAAATCCCCACCATCAACACTGAAATTATCTGAGCTTGTTTTGTGTGTACACAGTACACCGTGACTATTGATGGAGGTCTGTCACATGCTCTAGTAGTCGAGAAATCAATAATTTTACTTCTTATTACATTTCCCCAACTGGGAACTGATGAGCACGTGCACACACACACACACACACACACACACACACACACACACACACACACACACACTTCCTCAAACACTTAGTCCAATAGAGGAGCCATAGTAGCTCCCATGTACATACATGTACCCACCCCATTGAAACCATTAGTTGATAATTACTGCTAGTGCTATATACATAGTCTGCTGTGTATGGAGAATGATTGTATGTCTGTGTATGTGTGTGGGGGGTAATGTGTAATGTGCCGTATGTAGGGAGGTCTACTTGAATTCACTCTGCACATGTAGTGTTTTAGTAGCAAGTGTGTGTGTGTGTGTGTGTGTGTGCTGAGTATATACCTAACTGCTTGTTTGTGTTGCTGGATGGACAAATTGGGTGCTGATATAGAGGACTGTGTGTACATACTGCCCAGCCCCTCCCTGAGCCCAGCACCTACATGTGGTGGTAGGGGAAGACTTGACAGAGGCACTTGCTAAGTGGCTGAAAGATAATAGTGTTGATTGCCATGGTAACCTTTTATCTTCTCCCACTTGTTATAAAATGTGATATGGATGTTATACTCATCTCTTTCACTACACCCCCACCTCCCTCTCTCACTACACCCCCACCTCCCTCTCTCACTACACCCTCCCTCCCTCCCTCCCCCCCTCCATAAAGCTGACTCCAAGCAGGAGTACGATGACACCATATGTCCCCATATCTTGACAGTCCACACATACACTGGAGGAGTCTTCTGTGACTACTGTGGGGAGTTATTGTTTGGACTTCTGAAGCAGGGACTCAAGTGCCAAGGTAGAGTGTGTGTGTGTGTGTGTGTGTGTGTGTGTGTGTGTGTGTGTGTGTGTGTGTGTGTGTGTGTGTGTGTGTGTGTGTGTGTGTGTGTGTGTGTGTTGTGTACTTGTGTTCCCAAGGGGGAGGGAGGGAGGGAGGGAGGGAGGAAGGGAGGGAGGGAGGAAGGGGGGGAGGGAGGGAGGGAGGGGGGGAGGGAGGGAGGGAGGGGGGGGAGGGAGGGAGGGAGGGGGGGAGGGAGGGAGGGAGGGGGAGGGAGGGAGGGAGGGGGGGGAGGGAGGGAGGGAGGGGGGGAGGTAGAGAGAGGGAGAGAGAGGGGGAGGGAGGGAAGGAGGGAGGGGGGAGGGAGAATGCAGTATGTACTATGAAGGAAATGCCTATGGGAGGTTGAGTGTAGTGATGTGGCAGATCTAGGTATATACCAGGTGTGGTATGTCTTCCTCTCCAGGATGTGATAAAAACTTCCACAAGAAATGTGCATACCATATCCCCAATAACTGCTCCAGACTGGGTACTTCGGAGGGTATGGCTAACTCCGTGACCCAACGACCTCCGCAAGAGGTGTGGAGTGGTCGGCCATTATGGATTGATCGGACACTCAAGTCCAGACCACAAGTCCCTCACACCTTCTTTGTCCAGACATTAGTGAAGCCAACGGTGTGCTTTCACTGCAAGAAACTGGTGAGGAGAGGGAGGAGGGAAGGGGAGGAGAGGGGAGGGGAGAGGGAGGAGAGGGGAGGGGGAGGATAGGGGAGGGGGAGGGGGAAGGGGAGGAAGGGGGGGGATGGAGGGAGATACAAATTTTAGTCAGACCAAGGGAGATAGAGAGAAAGAAAGACTTCTAGGGGAACATTTATGAGTACATTTATTAAATTCTCTGAAAGAGGAAGGAGTAGAGTTTGTTCCTTTCTTGAAGAAGGCATTTCCTGAGGAAGACTTGGTGTGTACACACACTCACAGACATCATAACTCATCATGTATTGCTGGCTGCACTGCTGGCCATGCATTCCTGCCCTCACACTGCATGCTTGCATGTAGCTACTACCTGCTTAATGCGATTATGGAGTGTCTTCTCCACTCTCTCCTTCCTTGCTACAACCAGCTGCAATCCACACATGTAATGATGCTCTCTTAATTGCATTCCAAGCCAAAAGCTAATTGTGTTAATTCCCCCTATTGGTAATGTTATTATTATCAACAGTGATGTAATGATGATGTAACATCTTGTTCCCATAGCTGAAGGGTGTATTTCGACAGGGTCTAAAGTGCAAAGACTGTAAGATCATTATTCATAGAAGGTGTGCAAAGGACATTGGTAGAAACTGCTTTGGAGAAGTCCCCTCACTGAGCCGTGTAGACAGTGGAGAATGGAGTAAGTCCCTTCATCACACACACACACACACACACACACACACACACACACACACACACACACACACACACACACACACACACACACACACACACACACACACACACATACACACACACACACACACACACACACACACACGGTGAATGCAGCGCATTTTTGGCGAGCGGCCACCCAGTGTAAAATTCGAACTATCTATAACATTACAGTATGTACAGTGCCCGTCACATAGATCATACATATAGAAATCGGTCTGTTGACACGACTAGGAGGGCTCACTCCGCTCACCAATAATACGTTGTGTGGGTAGGTCCTGGTGATGTGAATGGCACATGTGGGGTGATGTGGGTGGGGATTAATTGAGTATATTCCATGATGTCATAGGTAGTGCCACCCGAGGTGTCATTGCTAATGAACATTTGCTGTCGTCTGAGGAGATCTGTAGTGTGAGTAGTGCAGGTGGGGCCAGTGTGAGCAGTGAAGGTGTGAGGGAGGGAGGGGCATCTGCAGCGAGTGGAGATACTACAGAGCAGAGGGAGGTCAGCCCGGCCTCACCTCATTCAGAGCAAGACCATTATGAACCCCAAGCAGTAAGATGTTCTCAGACGCAGTAGATACATCCCCATACTGCTCCCCCCCCTCTAGCCCCATCCTGACTATGCTGCCACGACCATGGACTCCATTGCAGAGGAACCGAGTGGAGAGGACACCACTAGTAATGAAGGCTCCGAACACAACGTGGCAGAGCACCACGACTCCGACAATATCAAGCTACAGAGAGTGACTGGCGTCTCCTTCAGACATACCAAAGCCCCACCTGCCTCAGTGTTGAAGGAAGGTTGGGTGGTTCACTACACTAACAAATCTAATGTGGTGAGTCGGTCTCTCTGTGTCTGCCTGTCTGTCTGTCTGCCTGTCTGCCTAACTGTCTGCCTGTCTGTCGCCCTGTCTGTCGGCCTGCCTCTCTGTCTGCCTGTCTGTCTGTCTGCCTGTCTGTCTGCCTCTCTGTCTGTCTGTCTGTCTTTGGCTGTGTATTTACCCAACCTTCTGCTTTGCAGCGAATGAAGTTCTACTGGAGGCTGGACACCAAGTGCCTCACTCTCTACAAATCAGAGACCAGCTCCCACTACCATAGAGAGATACAGTTAGCCGACATACTGGCCGTCGACCAAATGGTGACCCCTGAACTCTACCAATCCCCACCTCATGTTTTTGAGATTGTCACCTCTGCCATGACTTACTACGTTGGAGTAGACATGACAGGAGCACTCCCATCAGACCTCAAGCCACTTCACCCAATTGACCGTAAGATCTCTCATACATTGTTTACATGTTACTTCCACAGTTGATAATCGTAATCATCTCGCCCTCTCTCAGCTAACGCAGTCAACCTGCTAGGAGACACCAGCTCTCTCTCCCCCACCCAGTTGGAGGACATGGGGATAGGACTGACCATAGGCATCCAATGGGAGGAGGCCCTCCATGCAGCTCTCATGCCAGTCACTCCACAGTGTAGTATGGGATCACTAGCAGAGAGTGAGTCACCTATTACAGACAGCTGTAGACATGCTCACTGAGTGGTACTATGTAGTGAATGGATAGACTCATTACCTCTCCCCCTCCCCCTCCCCCTCCCCCACTCCTCTAGTTGGACGAGGTCCCTCGTTCAGGAACAGGAGAGGATCGATGAAGGGTTCTCTGAGGGGTAGTTTCCATGGCAACAGGGGTAATTCATTCCGAGGGGGATCCATTCGAGGCCGGAGGGGTTCCAAACGAGGCTCATTCCGAGTTCCCAAGCCTGGGATGAGCCCTGGAGGGAAGGTGTCTCCTAGCAACTTGATGAAACCCAAGGTGGAGACTAGACTTGACATCAGTCTCTTTTATCAGGTAGGGAGGGAGTCACACTGGGCAGCATGTGGTAGGGAGTCACTCTGGGCGTAGGGAGTCACACTGGGCAGCACGTGGTAGGGAGTCACACTGGGCAGCATGTGGTAGGGAGTCACTCTGGGCGTAGGGAGTCACATTGGGCAGCATGTGGAGCTCTGGGATCACTGTACACACATACATGTACATGTTCACTGTGTAGTCACCATGTATGTGTATGTACTGATGGTAACTGTGTGTAGGTATTCCCGGAAGAGATTCTGGGGTCTGGCCAGTTTGGGACTGTCTATGGAGGTGAGACCATATCAATATACTTTCATTATTTATTTTGTCTTTGTTTACCACCATATGATATTCACCCTTCCCCCTCCCTCACTCTCTCTCCCCCCCCTCACTCTCCCCCCCCCCCACCCCCTCACTCTCTCCCCCCCCTCACTCACTCTCTCTGTCTATGTCCCCTTCCCTCACTTCTCTCCCCCCCCCCCCTCACTCTCTCTCTATGACCCCTTCCCTCCACTCCCTCCTCCTGCAGGCCAAAACAGGCACACTGGTAGTCCTGTGGCAGTCAAGCTCATTGACAAGTTGAGATTCCCTCACAAACATGAGAGCCAGCTGCGGACTGAGGTGACCATCCTCCAGAACCTCAACCACCCAGGTATCATCCGGCTGGACCAGATGTTCGAGACTCCTGAGAGGGTAAGTGGAGCTGGGGACTCTCCATTGGGTGTAGTGGCAGTGGAGATCAGTGAGGGTTGCAACAGTAGACTCCACACTCTGTGTTCTCTGTAGATCTATGTGGTTATGGAGAAGATGAATGGCGACATGTTGGAGATGATCTTGAGCAGCCCCAATAGCAAGTTGGATGAGAGGACCACCAAATTCATGATCTACCAGGTATAGACATGCCAATGTAAAATGTGTGCATGTGCATGAGGGCCAATCAGCCCAATACAGCTGTCCGCTGTTTGCTTGGTTTGCTCTGCGCACACCTCTATCCATGTGTCTCACACTAGCACAATTTGTGACTTGTCTCCTCTCACTACCTGTCCACTCTCCTCCCTCACAGATCCTGACAGCTCTACAGTACCTCCATAAGAAGGATGTGGTCCACTGTGATCTCAAACCAGAGAATGTTCTCCTCACGTCAGAGACTGGCATGCCACAAGCAAAGCTGTGTGATTTCGGCTTTGCCAGAATCATTGGAGAGAAATCGTTTCGGAAATCCATTGTGGGGACTCCTGCCTACCTCGGTCAGTAATGAGGAGAGGCTCCTAGCAATTAATAGCGTTACACTTTCCATTCCACCTATCTCTCCTCTTCAGCCCCTGAAGTGCTCAAGAATGAAGGTTACAATAGGTCATTAGATCTGTGGTCTGTGGGAGTTATTGTCTATGTCAGGTGTGTTTGGTTCAATTAAACAGTGGGGTGTGGCTAACCTCGTTCCCATTCCCCAGTCTGAGTGGCACGTTCCCATTCAATGAGGACGAGGAGATCTCAGACCAGATCCAGAATGCGGCATTCATGTACCCACCAGATCCCTGGGCAGAAATATCCAAAGAAGGTACGTAGAGTGTCAGTTTACATGGAATGTGATTTGGGTGTATGGAATGAGCATCAGTAGTATTGAATCACCTCCCTCCTCCCATCAGCCATTGATCTAATAAATAAGTTATTGCAAGTGAGTCGGAGAAGCAGATTTAAGACAACTCAAGCCATCAACCACCATTGGCTGAGGGTGAGAGGACATTCTTACAACACCAGTAGTTGACTCACTCTGCCTGCATGCTGTCACCTACACAGGATCTTCAGCTGAGGGAAGATCTGTGCAGTCTGGAGGGCAAGTTGGGGATGAGGTATCTCACGCATGATGCAGAGGACAGCTTCTGGGAGGCTCAAGGGGCTAAGCCACACCCCCTAGCTGCCAGAGAGGCAGAGTGGAGAGAGGCACAGAAGCGACGTCTTCCCGTCCACGGCTATCAGAATGTGACAATACCACTCGCGCAGTATAGTCAGACCAGCGAACCAGAGAGTCGAGTTGTCTCCAATGGAACTCCAGCCCGGCCCATCTCCCAAGGAGAACTGGCCCCTCCATCAGACGACAGAAGATATAGTTCTAACTCAACGTTGCGTAGCAATGACAGCACCCCTCCGTCCAAACGACGGGACACACTAACTATGTCAGATGAGGAGATAATAGAGGCCGAGGCTCACGCGCAGCGTGTCGGATACAAAGTCAGCACAGTGTGAGAGTCAGGAGTCTGAGAAAATGATTTTGTCTCTCTGCACCACCATTCTCTCTCTCCCTCTCTCTTCATTTCTTAGCCTTGTGTGTGGATGTACTCTAGTATATAGTGTGTTGACATCATCTATATATGACCTAATTAATAAGACTATTATTGACCGACATTATATATCTGTATCTGTGATGTGTGCTCTGTACGTGTAAAATAGTTTTTTTTTTAATGAAATAGTTCACAACAGCTGCTTTCCTGCGATAATGAATAATGGTCATGTGACTGTCATGAGATGGTCATGTGACCTACCTGACGGTAGTTGTATGACTTTACTGAAGTATTCTGAGGGGAGGATCCCTTGTTTATTACCCGGACATAAAATGACATCATTAGCTGACTGGAAAAATTGGTATCCATCTGTGGAAAAGGTAGAGGTGTGTGTGTGTGTATGTGCCTCTCTTCTCTCCAAACCGACCATTCATGGCCTTGTCAAGGTCAACAAATATCAATACTTGTGAGCTGGACCGCATGCCTGTGGCAACACACACACACATACACACACACACACACACACACACACACACACACACACACACACACACACACACACACACACACGGCCTGTGAGGAATGGATTGTGTCGAGAGAGAGAGACCACTGACCACTGATCACTCCAGAATCACCAGGTAGTCCAGTAGCAAAGTGGATATGATTTCTCTGCATACGACTCAAGCCCTACACACAACCCATTATTATGTAACATATGCAGTTGGTCCATAGTATACCTGTTGTCTGATCTGGTCCCAGGACCTCAGCTGTGTCCCATGTACGACACAAGGCACCTCCTTTGCACTCGGTATAGGTCTCAGTTCCAAGCCACTCACCTGAAACAGGGACAAAATCAGGGAAGGAGGGGGTGCAAGTTGGGCTCACCAACCTCCATCGAGTGTCCCTGGTTGGCCCGTATCCAGAGGAGTCCTGCCTCGCTCTCCTTCAGAGCAAACCTCTGCTTGTCATTGTGACTAACAACCCTCCTCACGTCTGCCTCACTGTAGCCCCGCCCCCTCGGAAGTGCGAGGATATCGGACACGGCAATGTATCCTCCTGAGACCGTCAGATGTGCTTATGAATACGTTTAATGGTTAATCTCGGTACGTCCCGACCTTCGTGAACGGTGAGTCCTTGGTCGTGGGCGCCGTGTCGGCACAGATAAGAGAGGAACTTGGAGAGCTTTACATCTGGAGAGTCTTCCCGCCCCTAATGTATGAGAGCAGTGGAGAGGAATGTTTAAAGAAAGTGTAGCTGATCTTACTCTTCCTGCTCTGGAGCGTCCATTACTTCTTTTACTGGCCATTAAACTCACTGCTACTTATCCGCCAATGGTGCCTGTACAGAGAGAGTGTTATGGCGCCTGTACAGAGAGTCTGGACTCTGCAGGCTATGGTGCAATCCATGAGGGGTGGGGCTAAGGACTTCGTGGCCCCACCCACAGGAGGCGGAGTTTGGTGGACCCACGCGCGCGACCTTACGGTCGCAGAATTTGGTAGAAAGGCTAAATGAGAGCCCGACTTCCCGGACCCGGAATGCAGCGCGAACAGAACGCGCTGAGTAATAGGAAAGATGGTCTTGTTGCACAGTGGACCAAGATAGCAGCTGTCGTCTGCACCTACTGGTATTAAAGTAGAGAATACTCCTGTGCAATTTTCAATGATAGCCTCGGTACAGGTTTATTTCCATATCTATGGTCTTTTTGAACAAGTACCTACTGAGCAGCAAGACTCTAAAGGTGATACTACAGTACCATCATCTTTCGGCATCTTTACCTTCCCCCCTCCCTCTGTCCCTCCATCTCTCCCCTCCCTCCGTCCCTCCATCTCTCCCCTCCCTCCGTCTCCATCTCTCCCCTCCCTCCGTCACTCCCTCTCTCCCCCCTCCTCCCTCCCTCCCTCCCTCCCTCCTCCCTCCCCCCTCCCTCCCTCCCTCCCTCCCTCCCTCCCTTTCTTCCTCCTTCCCCTCCCCCTCCCCCTCCCTTGTCCCTCTAGTTGGATGCTCCTCTCTTCATCACCCTCTCTCAGTGTGCAGTTGCAGTACTGGTGTTCCTGTGTCTCTCAGTTAGCAGTAAGCAGTATGAGTTCATCACATTCCCTTCTCTGGAGTTCAGTGCACAATTAGCCTTAAAGGTCAGTAGACACACACCAACTGTCTCTGCCACTAAGCAGCTGTGTTCTTACTATAGGTACTTCCACTGTCTGTGATTTTTGTGTCGATGATTACATTCAATAACTTGACTCTTAAGTTCTTGGGAGTGGCATTTTACAATGTCGGACGCTCACTGACTACTGTCTTCAATGTGGTGAGTGTCATGTGATTGTCATGTGATTGTCATGTGACAGTCATGCCCTGGAGTGACCACTCTCCCAGCTGACACGTACTCTCCCCTCCCATTCAGGTGTTCTCATTTCTTGTGTTGGGTCAGACCATCTCCTTCAAGGTGCTCATCTGCTGTGGGATTATTGTGTCTGGCTTTCTCCTTGGGCTCAAGGAAGAAGGAGAGAGTGTCAAGTTATCGCTGTTTGGAGTAGCTTGCGGAGTGCTGGCCAGCCTCTCAGTAGCTCTCTACTCCATCTTCACGAAGAGGATCCTTCCAATGGTAGACAACAACATTTGGAGACTTCAGTTCTACAACAATGCCAATGCACTTGTCCTCCTCCTGCCTCTGATGCTGTGCATGGGAGAAGTAAAAGTATTGAGAGAGTTTAAGTTCTGGGGCAACTCTCTGTTTTGGGGACTACTGATCACAGCAGGAGTGTTTGGCATTGCAATAGGTTACATAACGGCCCTACAGATCCAAGTGACTAGCCCTCTCACACACAATGTAAGTGGGACTGCCAAGGCAGGGGCACAGACAGTGCTGGCCTGTGTGGTCTACTCGGAAGTCAAGCCCCAATGGTGGTGGATCAGTAATATCATGGTACTTCTGGGGTCATCAGCCTATACGTACGTTCGGATGACAGAGATGAAGAATAATGATAAGGACGCTGGGGGTGGAGGGGAGGGAGGGGCTAACAAGACACTACTGATACTAGAGGAAGATGGTGATGAGAAGGAAACAGTCCACTAGCCAAGATACTTCCACAGCCAGTGTGTGTGTGCCCCCCAGTTACCATGACAGAGAGAGTAGAGTATGATGTAATATAATGAATGAATTGAGCAGTTTTGTAAATCAATGAAATTATGACTGTGGTAACAGTAGATTGACCACAACAATGTACTTCTTCAATTAGCTGCACACTGCATGCAGATATAGAGAGGCTCAAGATATGGCATATTTCAGCACCTTTGCAACAGGAGCCTGTAAACCACACACTGTTTCTAAGTGTCATTAATATGTAAATTACTTGAGTGTGTGTGGATAGTCTGTGTTAGATAGCACTAATGACACTTAGAAACAGTGTGTGGTTTACAGGCTCCTGTTGCAAAGGTGCTGAAATATGCTGTACATGTGTTATTATTGTCATCTGCTGTCAGTTGTATAAAATGTCAGCTGACCATCCAGAGTGGCAGTAGCCAACTACAGAAACACAAGACGTGGACTTGACTCTAGCACAGTGTGACTGATGGTGAACAGCTACATATGTACCATGGGTTTGAGGGGGTGAAAAGAGAGAGAGAGGACGGTATCAGAATGGCCGGAGAGCTTGTGCAGAGGAGAGAGGCACCGGAGGTCATATAGGTATGCCTGGAACAGCAGAGGCAAGACTATTAGCACTAACTGGTGTTGACTGTTACTGTACTGATGTCTCGGTACCTACCGCTCTGTCCTCTGATCCAGTAGCAATGTACCTAGAACATGGGCTGAACTCAGCTGACACTGTGTGGCAGCGATTCACGTGTGCTGACAAGCAACGGACACACCTGGATTGGGAGCAAGTTTCGGAGTGGTCGTGTGACAGGTCATGTGACCACATGTGACCATACCTGTTGGTACGGAGGTCCCACACTTTGATACCATCCACTGGAGCAGCTGTTAGAAATAAGTCGTATGCCCAGCCAGGGTGGGTGATCCCACGAGACCCCTACAATTATCACATCGTTACAGCAGACTAGGACCACACCCACCTGACAGACCTTATTGAGACTAATACAGTGAGGTGGCCTTGTGTGACAGTCGGCCATGCTCCTCACTATCCTTGCCACATTCACATCCAATATGTCAACACATCTGTTGGACCCTCCCACCAGCACAAGGTCTGTCACCTGTGTTAGGGAAATCACCAAATACCGCGGGATCCCGGCATAATCAGGACACCAGTGGAACAGAATAGCATCCTGACTTGTGAGGTGTCCTGATTTGAGGGAGATTGAGGTGTCCTGATTTGAGGAAGATTGAGGTGTCCTGATTGAGGTGTCCTGATTGAGGTGTCCTGATTTGAGGGAGAATGAGGTGTCCTGATTTGAGGAAGATTGAGGTGTCCTGATTTGAGGGAGATTGAGGTGTCCTGATTTGAGGGAGATTGAGGTGTCCTGATTAATTTAGAGCTGTTCCTCTCTACACAGTTGAGGATACTTGAGAGGAAGTCGTTAGTAGTGGCCACAGCAGTGATGGTCTGCATGTCATCCATACCCAGAGAGTGCACCAGTTTACAGCGACTCAGACTCCTATACCTACAGTGTAGGCCAGTAACTAGAGCTGAATAGATGAGACTTGTCTACGTACATACCTCTTGATGTCATCAGTGGGGGAGGGGTCAATGTGATAGTTATAGAGGTAGAGGGAGTTCGAGGAAGACAGGAGAAGGAACTTGTCGAGATAGTAGAACATGGCATGAGATACTCCAGCTGGAGACTTGCCTGGACCACTACGCTGTATTGCCCATGTAGTATCAGTGGGGTGCAAGTTGGTACTGGAAGTCTATGTACCTGGTTAGCTGTGGGTTTGGTGCTGGTCTGTACAGCAGATATAGTGAGCAGTGGGTCTTTTTGGGCAGGCGTCCATATTCTGGCCGTCCGGTCTGCTGATCCACTCACCATCCACTGACAGCTGTGACTGCAGTCCACAGAATAGACAGCCCCATCATGGCCTGAGTTCACTTCACACTTAAGAGCCACATCAAGAGAGAGAGAGAGAGAGGGGCTTACCTACAAGAGCCTTTATTCTCCTTTCAGAAGGAGGCATCTTCATGAGGTAGGCCACTTGGCCAGCTGCTCCACAGCAATAGTTCCCATCCCCTGGAGGTCATGTTGGACCTTCCCATGACACACAGAGAGTGAAGGAGCAGTGTGTGGACCTACCAGTGAAGGTGAGGGAGGAGAGAGGAGAAGGTTTGTCTAGGGGATGTAGTGTGGAGAAGGAGATGGTAGGAGGCCCACCTTCAATGGGATACACCTGCTGCCTAGGTGCAATGTGTATGTGAACTAATGGGGCTAACTGTAATGTATTGCAGTCATGCTAACCTCCTCTCTCCATCATGAGTATCAGATTTGGAGGATTTGGCACTAGTGGTAGCAGCTGTCCTACTACTGGTAGTAAACATCTTCATCCTGGGAGGAGGAGACACAGCTTGTACTGGAGAGCCAGCCCCTAACTAGCTATCGTCATTCCTTGCAGGGCCTCCCCTACTATCACTTGCATTTAAAAGGCAAAGTAACAAGCTCCCCTCCACATCTGTATATAGCACACTGGTGGATAGCGTACAGAAAGAGTGAAAAAAGACGAAAGGAACCTAACCCATTTACACCAGTTAACCCCTTAGCTCCATCCATACCAACTGATGGAGTCCCATCCTACCTACCTTGGAGTGGCTGTGTAGCCAGAAGACTTTATTCTGGTCTTGAAGGTGAGAGGCTGGTCTGCAATGGGCCCTCCACTCCTCCCCTTCCCTGCCCCTGTCGTGGGAGGTACACACACCAGCCAGTAACCTATCACCTCACTGTGGTACACATACACACCCCCTGGCTTCTTCCTAGCTGTGGAGCACGGCTTTGGGATGAACTCTGACCTCAGTGGAGAGCCGGAAACAAGAGGACCACTGGGGTAGTAACACAGGACATACAGTACACGTGTTGGAACACAAGCAGTCAATGTTACCTGGAGAGGATCGAAAGAACACTCTCATTGGTTCCAATTCCTTTCTATAAATAGAATGACATCATGATGATACATGTTGTGTTACTATACATAGCAGTGGGAGCTAACTGTTGTTGGAACTGTGTGGAAAGTGAGAAGCAGTAGAGACACAGCCATCTCAAACATGCCATTCAGTAGACAGTATACCTACACACAGTGGAATGAGAGGTTCAGTGTTGTGTGTTGGGACTACAGTTGTACCTGATTGTCTGAGGGGCATGTGGTCATGGTGGAGGTTGTAGCAACAGGTAGGATGGAGGAAGGGGGACACGTAGAGGAAGGGATGGGGTCTGTGGAGGAGAGAGAGAGATAGGAGAAAAGGGATGGGACTGCTATCTACCTCTCAAGTCCTGGCTGTCCGTTGCCTGTAGGGTGTTGGGGTCAAGGACCACGATGCCAGAGTGCCCCACCACTACGAGAGCCTCGGGCTCCCTCAGGACAGCCTCACTGTGAACAACAGAGAGAGACAACCCTACCTGGACCGGTGGATCATAGACAGTGTACCTAATATGGGAGGTGTCTCCCTCTTCTTTGGTGGAGCTGTCCCAGTAGTGTAGTCCTAGTATTGCCGCCCCAGCCTCGGCCCTCCCTCCCCCATCCTCTACCGTATTAGAGGGAGAGAGGTGGATGATCTTGTCTCTCTCTCTCCACACATCACACTCCAGTAGACACCTATAGCCTCTCCCAGGATTCATATCCAGTAACCACAGCTGGTGAAGACAAGAGTCAAAGTACAGCCACCGCCTCTGGAGGCTCTCCTCTCAGAGAGGTACTACCTTTCCATCAGCTGCTGCAATAGCTAGTACTTCCTTGACAGCATCCACTGCAGAACACACCAGTGGGACAGCTGAGGGGGAGGGAGGGGGAGGAAGAGGAGGAGGAGGGGAGGGAGAGGAGGAGGAGGAGGAGGAGGAGGGAGAGGAGTGAGGAGGAGGAAGAGAAGGTGACAGTAGATCATACATTGAGGCCAATGACTTACAAGACATGATTGGAGATTGGTATTGGATGTGGCTTTGGACAACATCCCATACCTCCAGAGAGAGAGAGAGAGAGAGAGAGAGAGAGAGAGAGAGGGGGGGGGAGTGAAGGTAGAAGAGTACCACAATCCTTAAGTCACCTTAAAGGTGCGGTCTTGTGAGGTTGTGATGAGTGTGTGTGAGTGGTGAGGATGGAAGGTGGCATGTGTAATTAGTGAAGAGTGTCCCTGCAGTGCAGTCTCCAGCCGACACTCCCTCTGTGTAAGAGGAACAGCCCTCAAGTACCCTCTCCAGACACCCCCCATTGTCCCCTCACCTGTATCTCCCACACTTGGATATCTGCTCCATCACACAGCACTAGGTGCTGGGCTGAGGGGCTGAAACACATCCTCCCCAGACTGGTAGGGGGAGGCAGTTCCAGCCTAAGGCAAGGAGGGGAGGTACCTGGAGGCAGAGGGGATAAAGGATGTGTCAAATACACCAACTCATAGGCTAACCTGGAGACAGAGGGAAACAGTTCTCCAGTTGCCAGAGGAGTAGACGGTCCTGTGAGGCAGAGGCCAGCTGCAACGGAGGGCAGGGGGAGAAGGAGAGTTGCTCCACCGCCTCTGAGTGGGTACTAGGCCATGACGTCTACAGTGTTGCAGTAGACAAAGAGCTTAGCGCTAGGGAGCATACAAGATGGAGTATGTCTCACTAGCCAGAGACCTGAGTCTGGCCAGCGAGACGTGCAGCAGACCTTGTGCGTTTTGCAGAAAGGGCGGTGCAAGTGCAGCTGCATATCCTCGCTCGCAGTCGCCACAACCACCTCTGCACCGTACATGCCCACAGAAGAGGTGATGTACGCCTCAGTAGGACTGCGAACAGTGAGAAGATGCTCTGTCTCCACAGACAAGGGCGAGCCAGCTGACCCTGCAGCCATAACCGCCGAAAGTTGTAGGCGTGGCTCGCAAAGGAGGCATCATTTGGAATAGCTCACCTGCAAAAGATGGTGAGTTTGAATTGTGAGACGTAAGGCATTTAGGAAGTGTGCATTACACAGGGCCAGCCTCAAAGTTCTGAAAGGGGTAGAGATGTCTCCAGACACACACAAAAGGTAAAACTACGGCCATAATTAGTGTAGCTCTGTACCCATACATATCTAGTGAGACTTCACGTGTTGTTAGGAGGAAAGTACACCACCATACACCAAATACTCACAACTCAAGCCAAGGTAAGTGAGCAGTGATGAATTGGCTGGCTGTGGGGCATACCATACCTCTTCTGCTAGCAGCAGTGAGAAGAGTTTACCATCCAGCTCTGTGGTATGCTGCACCTCCCCCCCCCCCTCTCTCTCATTCTCACTTTCTCCCTACAGAAAGGAATCACAGTTGTCAACCCTAAACCAGAGTATGACCTACGTAGAAATAAACCTCTGGAGCTACAGAAAATGGACAAAATCCATCGAGTATGTCCACTGACACACACAATGGGGGCTGAAGTTATGGTACTGTACTATCTCCACTAGTTCTGGCCTATCCTCAAGTCTTCCATACAGCATAGTCACCCTGTGGAGAAAATAACAGGTTACTGTGGGACTGTGTGTAGTGACGGGATCAACTTTGTGTGTGTGTGTGTGTGTGTGTGTGTGTGTGTGTGTGTGTGTGTGTGTGTGTGTGTGTGTGTGTGTGTGTGTGTGTGTGTGTGTGTGTGTGTGTGCACTCTCAGATGGGCTGGAGTACAAAGATGTATTATGCATGTGTACTCGCTACCAGGACCATCTCCACGAAACAGCAGCTATTGTCTCCATTGAGCAGGTCAGGAGATAGTGACTTGACCATGAATGGGAGATGTATTGTGTTGGCTGTAGAGAGCCCTGACTAGCCGTCTGAAGGATTTGGAAATGTTCTCCGCTGGGATTGCTCAGCAGATGCTACGAAGACAAGAGAGAATACAGAGAGCACTTACCCAGTTGGAGAAAGGTAGGATATCATTGTGCACCATTGTTGTTGGAAATCTCTCTCTCTCTCTCTCTCTCTCACAGTAAAAGAGGTGTCTACTACACTTGATGCTATCCACTCTAGCATGGAGGAATGTGTGCCGATGTTTATCCAACTCAACCAGCTGCTACCAGAGAACGAGAGACTAGAGCCTTTTGTGCTGCACCCTCCCCAGCCTCAGGCCTATGAAGAAGAGGGTGAAGGAGGGTTGCAGGAAAGTGTGGATCGTTCAACTGACTTATCATGACGTCTGTATTCATATCATCACGTGCAGAGCATCTGCATCACGTGAATCGTTCACACGCAAGTCATGTGACCAGGTTCTTGCCGAGCAGTGCTGCTGTACACAATGACTTCTCAAGTCTACAACGTTCCAGTTGTGTTGCCGGCTCTGCGTAAGGAGGAGTCCTACCATCAACTGGTGGACGCCTTAGAGTATCTGGACGCCGTAGCCAGCGACATCTTCAACCGCGTCACCTGCCGCGTGGCAGAAAGTCGGGACCAACTCACTACAATCAACAACCGTGTCAACGTCGCACAGGCCAAGATAGACAAGCTGCGGAACAGCAGCAGTAAGGCTACGCGCGTCTTCTCTGCTCCAAAGTACCCAGCGCCCGAGCGACTCTCGGACACCACTACCGTCTACCAGCAAGTCAACCCGCTATTGCAGCGAGTGAGAAAAACCAAAGTTGATATAGAATCGCGTCTAGAGGAGGTAACACGAGAAGTGGTTGCAGCGAAAAGGAACCCTTTCCTCCTGAACCAGAAGAAGAAAAAGAAGGTGTTGGATTTAAGATTTGCTTCGGATGACCCCGAGCAAGGGGAGGGGCTAGGAAGCCTGCCTCACCACCTCCCTTCAGTCAGCTCCCTCCTCCTCTTTAACACGTCTGAAAACCCATACAAGAAGTATGTGGTGTTGGACCCTCTGTCGGGAGCCACAGTGAAGACTAGAGACAACCTGAACCAGGAGGAAGACTCACTAACAGATGCTCCAGTCACCATAACTCAGGGAGAAGAACTTCTCTCTGGACCCCAAGACAGTGTTATGTATGTACCAGTCATGCCTGAACTACCGGAACTGGAAGTGCCAGAGCTGCTCCCTTCACTGCCTTATGTTGCAGCTGACATGTTCTATACGGCAGATATTGGCAAGTCCATAGCCCCTTCCCTTGCTAATGTGACTGTGCCCGAACTGCCGAACTTAGCAGACCCAACGGCCCCTGCAGCTACGGCTGTAGTGGAACAGGAGTCAGGTGGGTATTCACACACACACACACACACACACACACACACACACACACACACACACACACACACACACACACACACACGCATGACACTATTCCGTTCTTGTCACCCTACAGGTGCTCCACCTCCTCCCCCACCCCCTGAACCAGCTCCACCCCCAACCTCTGCACCACAGCCATCTGGAGACTACAGCAGTGATGAGGAGGAGGAGGAGGGAGAGGAGGGGGAAGGGGAAGGGGGAGGAGGGGGAAGCGAGGATGCTCCAGGAGATGACAGAGCTAATCTCATGGAAGCCATCAGAAAAGCAGGTAAACCTATTGTACTGAGACTCACTACCTGTATGACATGGTGACCAGACTCACTACATATATATGTTGCCCATCCTGCCAGGTGGTGCCTCCAAGGCTGGGCTGAAGAGTGCTAAAGAGAAGAAGAGAGAACGCAAGGCAAAGAAGGAGGAGGAGGAGCCAGCGGGAGGGGATCTCCTGTCAGACCTGACGGCTGCCCTAGGGCGCAGGCGCAAGGCCATGAGCGGTAAAGAGAAAGACAAGAAGGAGGAACGGAGAGAGAAGGAGGATCACTCACTAGGCGGTGGATCAATGATGGACAACATATCTAAAATGATTCCCGTCTCTGCCAAGCCTCCTCCAGATGGCTCCGGAGATGAAGAGGGAGACTGGTAGCCAAGTGTACGGACTACGTAGCAGATATACAAAATACACATTCTCCTTCAGTATTTTTTAAACAAATGAATGGTGGTGCTACAATATATTAATAACAATAAATAATTTCTAACAGAAAGTCTTAAGGCTACAATTCAAAGTGGTGGTGGGCTATATATAGAAGTATAGGAGCACAAGACCTGCTATAGAACAGTCACTAAATAAAGGCTTTGGAGTATTCCACTAAAGATGAATAAAAACAATTATGATATGAAGTAACGACTATAAAACTAAATTTGTTGTAGGTTATAAGACAGAAAAAGGCAGATGTTGAGATGAGAGTTTAAAAAACTAGGTGGTAGTGCTGGAGCTGATGGAGGGCCGTGAAGTGCTAGAGAAAGTAGTGGTAGTAGTCCGAGACCAATTGCCTGAGTAAGGGTTGACAGGCTTGCAGAAGGAGTAGTGACAAGATGGAGTGACAGGTGTGGGTGTACACGCAAGAGGGGTTGGGTAACGAACCATCTTCAATTGGGGAAGATGCGGCTGAGTTTCTTCTGAGTCCACCTTCTTCAGAGGGAATTCAAGGAAGAATGGATCTTTTTCAACTTCAGAGAGAGGGACAGCCCTGGGTACACGTCCAATTGCTACCGGTAGTGAGGTGTCCTCCAACATGAGTGGGTCTAGGAAATCGTCTAAATCGTCGGGCTCTATATCGCTCAGTGGATCTCGGTGGTCAAATATTGCTTGTGGAAGAAAAGCTGGATTATAGAATTGAGATGGGAGTCTACCTGCAATAGATGGTGTAGGGCCAAACTGCATGATGTTGCCTTGCTGTAGTGCAGCCTGCTCCTTGGCTCTGTTCCTTGCCTCCTCCTCCCTTCTCTTCCTGTACTTCTCCTCCTCTTCGTAATAGCCATGGTATCTTCGATTGAGAGTCTTGTGCTGGTAGAACACCATCGATATTCTTGTGGGCAGGAGCCGAGATGGATTCTTTATTGGAGTGGTGGCATGTAGCTCCTTCTTGGCACACTCGATGAGGATTGACCCATGGTCCAAAGCCATTGCCACTCCTCCAGAGATGGCGTGTAAGCGATCATTTATCTTAGTGTCCATGTCGTCATCATCTTCTTCTTCTTCCTCTTCGTCCTGGGATATGGAGTGTTGGCCCATAAAGAGCTTGCTTGGGGAGCGGAAGTAAGGAGGTGGTGTCGATGAGGGTGGCGGAGGCTGCTGCGCTGATGAAATGGCTCTCTCCAGCTGCTTCTCAAGAGAGATGGACTGTGATCTCTGTAGCTGATGGTTGAAACCATTCAGAGGTGGTTTGGTGGAGAGGGAGGAAGGGAGGCCCTCCACCTGATGAGGCTCTTGTTTCATGGGTACCCCAGTGGGCCACAGGGAATGTGGGTGTGGCTGGAGACTGGATGGAGGCTTTGGTGAGTCTTGTCTGTGGCAGTAGTCACTGTCAGAGTCGGTAGAGGAGGAGCTTCCATCTTGAAGTAGGTGAGGGGACAGGGTCTTCATTGGGTGGCTTGTTAACAAGTGGCCATTCACTGCTGGTCGGCCATTCTCCTTACTGTGCTGGGCAAAGGGTTGGTGCTTGGAGAGTACACCTGCCCCTCCGCTACTTGGATATCTACTAGTCCATGCTGGTGGGTGTGGCTTGTGGGTAGAGCCTTGTGTTGAGACAGACGGTGGAGAGCTCAAACTGTCCTCACTGAGTGATGTCATGCTCATGGGTGGAGTCCCATTTATAAGATGGGGCGGGGTTTCGTTGAGGCTACTCATGGAGGAAGAGAGGTCATGTGGGATGGTGGGTGTGGCTTTTCCATCCTTTTGAGTCGAGGGCTGCTGTACACCAGGTGAGGGAAGTCCACCCTCATCTGCCATCTCCTGTTTTACCAAGGGTGAAGTAGTGAGAGGTGAGGAGGAGGAGGGAGGGTGGAGAAGGTATGGAGGAAGTGCAGGGTGTGGGGTACTGGTGGTCAGCGAAACAGGGGTAGCAGCTCGACTGGGAGTAGGGGAAGGCTTCACATACCCCTCCACTGGCCTCACTTCAATACCATTCACACTCTCCTTTGGAGGGTCTTTAAGGCGATAGAGAGGTAGGACATGGAGTTGCTCAGAGTCATCCTCCTTGTACTGCTGTAACACTCCTTTCCTCAGAATTGTACACACCTGCAGAGGAAGAGTATCATGGGTTAGGCCTGCAGTACTGAGAGAACAGAGGGAGGGAGGCCTGCAGTAGTGAGAGAACAGAGGGAGGGAGGCCTCCAGTAGTGAGAGAACAGAGGGAGGGAGGCCTCCAGTAGTGAGAGAACAGAAGGAGGAAGGCTGCAGTAGTGAGGGTACACAGCAGTGGTGGTTGAAATAGAAAACAGGTTGTGCTATGGGACATTCCACAGTATATTGAAAGACAACTTCATGTAACAACAGAGCTGTTCACAGTTTACTAGTCAACAAATGGACCTCTACACTTTCAACAGTACTTCCTTTACACTAAGTGGTATGTACTCTGCACTGCATGGGAATCAGATAGTGTGTGCATGAACTAGAAGGTATTCCAACATACCACTGTTGCTCCTCCGTTCACCATGTTCTGTCTGTCATAATGGCTGTGGGCACAGAAGTCCATGCAGCAGGTAATGCCCGAGAAGGGCCTCTCCTCGTCCTCCTCTCCATTCCCCAGTCTACACTCCTTCCCTGCCTCCTGCGTGGCCACCTGGTTCTTGAAGGAATCTGGAGCTAGCCACTTGTACACAGGACCGAGGTCAGACGCTAGAGTTTGGAGGAGGTTTTCAAGTGGAGGCTCCTGTGAGGGATGGTGTGTGGAGTAGTGAGGGTGTGAGGGTGTGAGGGGCAGTGGGTGGTGATGGGCAGTGGGTGGTGATGGGGAGTAGTGAGTGTGTGAGGGGCAGTGGGTGGTGATGGGGAGTAGTGAGTGTGTGAGGGGCAGTGGTTGGTGATGGGGAGTAGTGAGTGTGTGAGGGTGTGAGGGGCAGTGGTTGGTGATGGGGAGTAGTGAGTGTGTGAGGGTGTGAGGGGCAGTGGGTGGTGATGGGGAGTAGTGAGTGTGTGAGGGTGTGAGGGGCAGTGGGTGGTGATGGGGAGTAGTGAGTGTGTGAGGGTGTGAGGGGCAGTGGGTGGTGATGGGGAGTAGTGAGTGTGTGAGGGTGTGAGGGGCAGTGGGTGGTGATGGGGAGTAGTGAGTGTGTGAGGGGCAGTGGTTGGTGATGGGGAGTAGTGAGTGTGTGAGGGGCAGTGGTTGGTGATGGGGAGCAGTGAGTGTGTGAGGGTGTGAGGGGCAGTGGGTGGTGATGGGGAGTAGTGAGTGTGTGAGGAGGGCTGGTGGAGTGTTAAGACTCACTTGATGATCGTCTGTGAGTTTGAACTTTCTTGGGACTTTGCTCCGTCCAAACTTGCACCCATTGTAGTACACACTCCACGAACAACCAAAGGAGAATGATGCTCCAGAGGTGTTGGGGTCTGTTCCCTGACAGGAACAAGATTTGCTGCATTAGAGAGAGAGAGAGAGAGAGAGAGGGGGGGGGGGAGGGAGGGAGGGAGGGAGGGAGGGAGTCATGTGATGAATGCTATCCAAAGGGTCACTAACACTGAGACATTGAAAGGTGTTTGTGTTTCTAGTCAAAGAGACTGTATTCCTACAAACCAGCTGCCTTGCTCATTCACAGACTTCAAAGCATGTCGGCTTTCACTGGCCCATAAAGTACACAACAATAGATGTCAGTACATACTTCTCATTTGTAGCACATCGTCTGGAGGTGGGCATCCCACAGTGGGGGAGGGTGGAGGTGAGATGGTTGTAAATCAGTTCTGCTCGTGGCTGTGATATTCCTTCCCATAGGACAATGGAGACCTGTCAGAGAGGGAGAAAGAGAGAGAGATACTCATACCAATGTTCCCCCCCCCTCCCTCCCATCTCCCTATTCCCATCTCCCCACTCCCATCCCCTATCCCTTCACTGACTGGGGAGGGGGGGCATGCACACACTCACCACTGTATAGATCTTGTCACACACATGGCCCTTGTGGTGTCGGTAGAGAGCAAGAAACAGTTCCTCTTTCGATGGTCTTCTAATAATCCACTCAGCAGTAGGGCAGCCTTCAGCTGTCTTGGCTTCAATACCAGTAAAAGTGATCTGAGAATGGGTGGAGGGAGAGAGGAGATGTTAGAGGGAGGAGAGTGAGAGAGAGAAGGGTAGAGTGAAGTGCAACAGTTCCACACGAGTTCTAAAATAAATACACTGTTTACTCTCAATGCTGTTCTTCCTCCATTAGTATACACACTACCTCTCACTCTTTTCCTCATTCCAGAAAGACTCTCTGTGACAACTACTTCACTATACAATTTTGTGATATGGACACATTGATCGGATGGAGTAGTAACAGACCCATACACCTACCCACTCCAGCTCTATACATAGACAGCCTATGTTGCCTCTGCCTAGCCCTCACCCTATTGGGGTGATTACCTACTGTGCCTACCCTCCACACATGGAATGTAGACACACACAGAGGGAGGGAGGGGAGGATGTGTCAAAGTTCCTGTGGTGTGGTCAGCTGTGTGTTTACTATCCTCCTCCATCAGGTATAAGAGGGAAAGTGTGTTTGTACAGCAATGACATCACCACACCTGTTGCCTAAGGGTATTGATCACCTAGCAACAAGCACAGGGCCACGAAGAGTGTGTGTGTATGCAAATTGTCCCTGAAGGTGTATGGCTTTTAAAACAGGTGACCAAGTGCACCTTAACATGTATTGAACATCACACTCCCAGGCTGACATGGGACGGCCATTGCTCAACATCATATTGGAATGTAGATACACTCTGTGTGAAAGAAGATAATCTCAGAGTCTTAGTGAGGCCCCCCTCCCTCCCTCCCTCCCTTCCTCCCTCCCTCCCTCCCTCCCTCCCTCCCTCCCACCCACCCACCCACCCACCCACTGTTACTGTAGCACACAGACATACTCACCTCCAAGAGGCGGAGCTGTTTGCCAGTGACACTGAACCTTCCCTCTAACATTGTGCGTAAAGCCTCGGGAGACTCTGCGGCACCGAGATGGGTGTAGTAGAAACCTTCATCACTACCTGTAGGGGAAGAGGGGGGAGGGAGAGAGGGGTGGAGGGAAAGGGAGAGGGAGAGGATGGAGGAGGGAGAGGAAGAGGAAAAGGTGAAGGAACAGACACCGATGAGGGAAACAGAAGAGGATAAGGAGATGATCAGAGAGAAGAGGAAGCAGTGCATGACACAGAGTTCAAATATGTTCGTTAACCTCCCATCTCACCTGGGCACCCACAAGGAAGTGGCTCTTTGATGGGTGTCTTGTACGGCTGGTAAGAGTTGGTCTGTCTGCGTCTCTTCTGTGGAGAATATATACCAATGACACAGTGCAGGTTGGAATGTAGTGTGTTATAATACACCAAGTGAACATGCAGTTATATGCTGTAGACACATTGTCCTGACTAGTGATGTGTCCTGAGTCCAAACAGAGCACAAACACGTCATTTAGGACATTGAGTGCTGTCCTGTTCATTCATTCTAAGGTGTCCTAATTAGACGGTTTCAGTCATCTTCCTCAGTGAGAGAGTAGGGACTTGCGGACATGAATTAAGATGTTTGCTATAGGGATGTGTGTGTGTGTGTGCATGAGGAGGGCTACGGGATGGAATGAGTGCTGTACATGCATACACACCAGCACTCATGAGCACACACAGAGCTCTGTACTGAAGTTAACATACATCGTTATGTAGACATTGACACGCGAATTCCGATGAATGAGTTACATAACATTACTTAACCACAGGACCAAATAAGGAAAGTTATGTAAATCAGATTACCAATGGATGCAGCCAACATCATTGGGCATTGTGGCTAAACACATCCACTTAGCTATAATAACAATACTACCACGGTAACGAGCCGCGTTGCATGGCAACACAGACAAACAAACGCCTACGTAGGAGTGCTTCCATCAAACTAGATGATATGAATCAATGAAATAACAGTAGAAACATGATATGGAAATGATACGATGTGTGATACTTGGCGAGCAATTCTGTGGTCTCCACGACCATACATACATGTACATACTCTGTAGTTATTATAATTCCACTATCAAACCGCATGTAGAGATGGTGAGATTGGCATGTACCTCGGAGTGAGTGGAGTGGAGTGGCCCCGCCTCTACCATTGTGTTCAAGATAACAACCTAACCTCTGATGTGTTTGTGTGTGTTATTCAAGTGGAGTGTTAGGGTCTTCAGAGTAAACTGTGTGTGTGTGCGCGTGTGTGTGTGTGTGTGTGTGTGTGTGTGTGTGTGCGTGTGTGTGTGTGTGTGTGTGTGTGTGTGTGTGTGTGTGTGTGTGTGTGTGTGTGCGTGTGTGTGTGTGTGTGTGTGTGTGTGTGTGGCTACACAGCCAGCTGGTGACCTCATCAAATAAGATGCCAACTAGAGTTCCACTCTCTCCAATAGCTAAACCCAGACTACACTGTTACCATGTAGACATAACTACATACGAGCCATTCACTAACGGCTGGTGTTGGCCTCCATCTATACCCAAACTTGGCAGAGGAATACGGCCGTCTTCGAGGTGACTGACTACACCATTGTGATGGGGAGAGCTCCATCTGTTGTGTCTAAGGCCAGCTTGGGAAGAGTTGCTAACGAGGTAGAATTATAGGGAGGCCCATAATTATCATGTTACGTGGAGGCAAGTATTACCCCAATGAACGCACTCTATAAAGTGCAGAACCCTCGGCGCTACGCGTGCGCGAATCCATGAAAACGCACGCGCTAATAATGCGCATGCGTGGCCTGACTACATGTGACTACATGGATAGCCATACAATGCAGAAAGCGGTGTATCAAATCCACACAAATTTTTTGACTTTCGTTGCCCGTTGAGTACGTGATATCCTTTTCAGGACGAACGGACGCTCCTGAGGTGAGATTTCGATTAACGGACAGACAGACAGACCGACAGACAGACAGACCGACCGACCCAACTACAGTAACCCTCGCTGCGCATGCGCGCCGAGGGTTAATTACACATTGAGCCTGTCACTAGCTAAATGAAATACAAATGCCAGTCCCTCCACTGAAACAAGACACCTATACACAACAGGGTAGCTGTAAGGCTGATATTAAGAGCAGTACACTTGACCAGAGACACAACAGCACACTCCAAGCAAATGCTTGTTAAGATGCTATCAGTCTAATGAGAGTAAGGAATGCTGGTTTATGCTTGTTAAGATGCTATCAGAGTAAGCCACACTATGGCTTCAGAAAGCTCCTCCTCCATTGATGCACGGACTTCCTGTGATCTTCCTGTAAAGGTTTGGCAATACCTAAACACATCAAAACAAGCTGATGGAGGCCCTTAAGTGCACAGTACCCCCACAGTCCTTCAGTTACGTAAGAGACATGCTGGGAGGCATGCTGTGTGAACCTGAGCTACTAAAGCAAGCCAAGCCAAAACAACCAAGAGTTTCACCACATGAACTGTGACTCAGTACACAACTGTATGTACACCACTCAATGTTACTTACTCTTGGAGGTGTTTTGACCGGAGATGGCAGGTCCCTGTCCAGAGGGAAGTTGGGGGGACCGAGGGAAAATGGGGGAACAAAGGGTGAGGGGGAGTTGAGGCCATTTTGTAGGCCATCCAGAGAGAGGAGAGGAGTGGCAGAGGAGAAGAGGTTCCGCTGAACAGTAGAGGTTGGAGTCTGTGGTGTGTGTGTGTGTGTGTGTGTGTGTGTGTGTGTGTGTGTGTGTGTGTGTGTGTGTGTGTGTGTGTGTGTGTGTGTGTGTGTGTGTGTGTGTGTTACATACAACACTAAATACTACAATCACACATAAGGAAATACACTCACTATACAACAGTATAGTACACACCCCCTTTTGGAGTCTACCACAGAAAGCATATACTACCATAAGGAATGCTGCCAAGGCCCTACTACTCTGATGTGGCCGTGAAAACTTGACCCTCTAGTCTCTTCCCACTCATTCTAGGGACCCATAAGGAAACACTAGTTTATAATAGTGGTCAGTGCCAATGTCAACAGACACTGCATCACAGAGTGTAAGAAGCAGTTTAAGTAGAAGGAAACATTGTGTGTATGTGTCTAGTGTGGCTGGAAGTACAGTCCACTGAGGTGAGAGCCAGATGAGAGGTTGGGTAACTAAGCAGGTCAGAAGCAGAGGCCAGAAACTGCCACGCCCGGAATACTTCTCATTCCAGGCCTCGTGAATTTACTTGTGGGGTGGGCCTTCAGTGATATGGGGGAGGGGTTGGCTATATTGCTTTCCTGCATTCACCTCCCTCATCCCCTCACCTTCCCCACACACCACACACCACACAGGACACTTACACCACTACATCATTAGATCTCAAGGTAAGGCAAACAAGAACTCTGGACCTCACCATGGTGACAATAGGTCATGAATCTACTTACAGCCTCTCACTTTACAATCTCCCAGAATGAGGCATTGTTGGGCATACAATGTCACACACACTAAAGGAGCACAGGATGAAACCTCAAAGAAGGGAATGTTTCCAGTGAGCAGCTTGCAAACAGTGTAATCCCATGGTATTGGTGCTGCTTGAGAGTACACACACTGTATACAAAGTAGAGGGCCTTTCCCCCTAAAGTGGTTAGTTTATCTTTTTCTGGCTTGGGAGTTCATAGCATCACAAAAAGAAGCATTGAAGCTCTCCTCACACTAGAAGGTTTCATACTGAAGGAGAGAGTACTGTTTATACAGTTTATCACTGACACTACACTATAGCTCACTACACTATTTAGTGCAGAAAGCAAGAGTGAAAGGAGGGGACAGGTGTGTGTGTGTGTGTGTGTGTGTGTGTGTGTGTGTGTGTGTGTGTGTGTGTGTGTGTGTGTGTGCGTGTGTGTGTGTGTGTGTGTGTGTGTGTGACAATGGCTAGGGAATTCAAAGGGTCTATTTAGTATTCACAGCCTGGAGGAGTGAGCTGTAAACTAATGGCATAGACAAAGCCAGGCAAGAACTACATTGAAGCCCGTAACTCCACCTTCAGCCCACAGCCCATAGCATGTGGCCACAGAGCTACAGGAGAGGCATCGGCATCTTCTACATTTCCACAAGATGCACACTCCAAAGATTTCTAAACACATATCTCTGTAGCTAATGTGAGCCCCTCCCAGCACAGAACGTCCGTAATAATATATAACACATTCCATCATTTTGTATGGATTATTGAGGAAGCTATAGGAACCTCATCAACTGACACACATTACAATGGAATGAACGCAGAATTAGCATCATTAACTAATTGGTCTGGAGTGGAGGGGATGGGTGACTTAGGGGGGAGTGGCTAGGAAGCACCGGTGCTTACTCTGTCTTATTCTGAGAGCTGGTACACACAGGGAATTTCCCGAGGCAAGCCACTCCTTTTCCAAAGTATTTACCACTCCCCCAAACGGTCAGGAAACCGGCGAATGCCTCGGAATTATCACCAATTCTCTGACAAATGACCCAATTAACACATGCTGGGATTGTTACTGTAGGTCATGACACGGAAAGTACATTAGCATATCTGTCCTCGGCTTACCGTTACAGAGCTTCGTCTCCGTGTTAGTACCTCGCACCGTCTGTACTTGCAAATGGAATTAGTACTGCTAATGTTGGTACACACGCTGCACGACCCACAGTTATCCTTTCTCAAACACCCCACACACTGCCCACACCGCTTTCGTCTAGTACGCTTGGTTTTCTCATGTTTCTTGAGAGGCGAAGGGCATTCGCCAGACGTAGTAGTGCCGGGACTCTCGCTTAGAGGCGGCGGCGGCGACGCCGGCGGCTCATGCTTCGTCGCCGTCAATTCGATCGCTCGTGCGGGACTACGAATGTAGCCCATCTGTTGTACGACTGACGGAAGGCCCGTGTTGGGCGCCCAAGGCGGCTTTGGTCGATAGTGCATCGGAGGATAAGGAGGTAGAACGGCAGGCGACAACACTCCCGACGACGCCATGTTCACTGAGCTGGCAACTTTGTGAATAATTTAACGAAATAAATCGATACGAGAACTCAAACCATGTCTTACTATAGTGCTACACTGCCGATCTACAACTGGTCATGGGTCACAGTTGAAAAACATAACTAATCACTAACCGAACCTCTTGCCCGAAACGGACATTTCGTATTGGGGATCATCTGCGCATGAGCACAGCGTATTTTACGGCTATTACTCATCAGCATGACAGGAGCTAAGGATGGATTTCTCGGCCCAGGTTAATGGCTTCTGGTGGAAGAAAAGAGTTTCTTGTGCAGAAAGATACCGATGGAGAACTGCCCAACGCCAAGTCAGAAAATGCAAGGCTAAAGACAAGGGGCACGCGAATGTACGAGTCTGGTAGGGGAAGAAGCTTCGAGAGAGGAGGATCTAACGCTAGGAAAAGAGAAGATGGTTCACAGAATCATTTCAGAGAGGTACACGCTACTTGTGGAAGGGGTGTGGGAGGTACTTTTATTCAAAGTCAAAGAAGAGCTTCTGGAGATGGATTCCAATTAGAGCCTGCCAATGGTAGGAGGGCTCATTCAAACACTAGGCCACGACAACGCCAAGAGTATGACGAACGTAACGTGCATAGCACCAAATTGAGTGTTTCCAAAAAGCCTCCAGAAAAGCTTAGTGGTCACAGAAAGGAGCAACAACACCGCTCTGTTCAGGAGGGTAGACAGGAGGTGTTAGTGGAGCGGATTAAAAGATGCGAGGAGAAGGTGTCCGAATCTCTGCAGTACTGGAAGGGAGACCAAGCTAGCTATCACTCTCTGGAGACTCAGGTGGCATCCCTTTGGTCCCAGTACCAGTGTTTGGTGCTGCGAAACGTGGAGCAGGCGGTGAAGGAGAATCTGAGCTGGCGAATATGGCGAAGCTCTCAGTACCCCATTATAGAGGTACTCCGGAAATCAGGTCAGAGAAGATAAGTATACCCTCCATAATTAATGAGGTATTTGCTGTGTGTGTAGGAGGGGAAGGGAGTGGAGGCCAAGAACTACTGGTCAGGGTATTGGAGGAGTTCACTGGGAACTATGAGGACCTGCTGGTTAGCTTGCAGGAGAGGTACAAATTTCAACTGGACCAGCTTCTGTGTGGTAGACTGGACCTTCTGAAATCTAAAAGACATCGTAAGGAGGTAAGACACTGTAAGGAGGTAGGTAGAAGGGAAGAACAGGGAATGTGTATGGAATGTTAGGCCTGGGAGTGCGTACAGTAGTGTGTATACAGTACTTCATTTAATCTGTTACTCCAACCTCTTCCTGGCATGTGGTCTGCAGTACCCACTGTGTTGTGTTTAGCAGGCACTTCAAAGCTTGCCAGTGGCCCCCACCACTGTACAGGCACACTTCAGTGTGTGTAGTCCTATATAATGTGGTGTGGACATCTGTACAGGTCCTGTTGGCCATCATTCCATGCCACTGGTGCTATGTCTGTCTGGGAGACCTTTCTCGTTACCAACAGCAACTAGCCACACCCCCCAACTGGGCTTTACCTCGGAGGTATTTTGGTCTTAATATGGAAGGGATGGCCTTCCCATTGTATGCCTACCCTCCCCCCTCTCTCTCTCAGTCACTACCTGAAGGCCATCCAGCTGGCACCCAAGATTGGCCGCCCCTATAATCAACTGGCTGTAATTGCTATCAATGCTGTGAGTCATACACTTTAAACATCACGGTGTGTTCATGCCCAGTGTATGATGTGTCCTTTTGACATAGTACAACATAGTGTACACCTGTGTAAGGTGTATGTACTGAAGTGTGTCACTACATGCACTGATACTGGTGTTGTTATAAGTCGTGCTGTGTGTACGTACTCACGTTCTTGTCCACTTGATCTTCTTGTTTGTTTATACACTACACTGATTACAAAGACCCGATGTGTACCTTGACAACTACACTTGCTGGTTGTGGTGTGTGTGTGTGTACCTTACACAGCATCGCAGGTTGGACGCTGTGTACTACTACTTACGCAGTCTGTTTGCAAAGACACCTCTTCAGTCAGCACATGACAGTCTGGTTGGTCTTTTTGAAGAGAGTAGCAGGAAGGTGAGTGTCTGGGTCACACCGCTGCTGCTTGGTCTCATACCTCATGTCTCTCCTCCCCCCCCCTCTCTCTCCCCCTCCCCTCTTTCCCCCTCCCCCTCCCCCTCCCTCTCCCCCTCCCTCTCCCTCTCCCTCTCCCTCTCCCTCTCCCTCTCCCTCTCCTTCCCCCTCCTGTTAATCTGCAGGCTCTGAAAGCAGAGCAGGAGAGAGAGCGAGAGAAAGGGAAGTTAGAGAGAGAGGCTCTAAAGAGGAAGAAGAGGGAGGAACGAAGGCAGAGGAGAGAGAGAGAGGAAGGAGGTGTCAAAAGAGACCGTCATGAGATTGTGTTCCCGGCAGGTCATCGAGAGGTCTGGGTTGTCCCGGGCAGTGAGGAGTGGCAGAAGTTGCGGAGGAGGGGAGGGGGAGGGGGAGGGGGAGGTGAGGAGGAGAAGATTAAAGAAGTAACGACCTTTGTAGACAGTTACAGTGAACCAGAAGAAGAGGTGAGTCCACACATCTCATTGCCTCCTACCTCAACATGTTCCTTCTCTCCCTGTCCAGCTGGTGAGGCACCTAACATCGGCCTTTTTGCTAGTTCACTCAAAACTCTACACCAAGATTGGGTAAGAGGAGGTCACACAGCCTCAGATATACCACTCCCACCCACCCCCCCTCACACACACACTCTCCCTCCCTCCCTCCCTCCCTCCCTCACCAGGATAGACAAGATAGAGCAGGCTGAAGGGAGGCTACTGCAGCTGTGGAGGAAGATGTTGAGTGGCAGACTGGACCTAGAGGCTGGGCGGAGGATGGTGAAGATGACTGTCATTAATATCTGCTCCATTCATCAAGGACCAAAGTCTAGTGGTATGGTACTCACAGTACACTTCTCATATTGACCCTCATTCCTCATTCTCTCTCTCTCTCTCTCTCTCTCTCTCTCTCTCTCTCTCTCTCTCTCTCTCTCTCTCTCTCTCTCTCTCTCTCTCTCTCTCTCTCTCTCTCTCTCTCTCCCTCCCTCCCTCCCTCCCTCCCTCCCTCCCTCCCTCCCTCCCTCCCTCCCTCCCTCCCTCCCTCCCTCCCTCCCTCCCTCCCTCCCTCCCTCCCTCCCTCCCTCCCTCCCTCCCTCCCTCCCTCCCTCCCTCCCTCCCTCCCTCCCTCCCTCCCTCCCTCCCTCCCTCCCTCCCTCCCTCCCTCCCTCCCTCCCTCCCTCCCTCCCTCCCTCCCTCCCTCCCTCCCTCCCTCCCTCCCTCCCTCCCTCCCTCCCTCCCTCCCTCCCTCCCTCCCTCCCTCCCTCCCTCCCTCCCTCCCTCCCTCCCTCCCTCCCTCCCTCCCTCCCTCCCTCCCTCCCTCCCTCCCTCCCTCCCTCCCTCCCTCCCTCCCTCCCTCCCTCCCTCCCTCCCTCCCTCCCTCCCTCCCTCCCTCCCTCCCTCCCTCCCTCCCTCCCTCCCTCCCTCCCTCCCTCCCTCCCTCCCTCCCTCCCTCCCTCCCTCCCTCCCTCCCTCCCTCCCTCCCTCCCTCCCTCCCTCCCTCCCTCCCTCCCTCCCTCCCTCCCTCCCTCCCTCCCTCCCTCCCTCCCTCCCTCCCTCCCTCCCTCCCTCCCTCCCTCCCCTCCCCTCCCTTCCTCCCTCACTCCCTCCCTCCCTCCCTCTGCTCTCCAGACTCTCCATCAGGTCAGAACTACTACTGTAATCTGGCATTCCATGTGGCAGTTCACCTCACACAAGAGCTAGTCAACAGATGTAGGACACTGCCTCTACTGAGAGAACAGGGAGAGGACATGGTGGAAAGTGAAAGGAACAAGGACGATAGAGTGGGTGTGTCTGGAGGAAATGGATCAGTTGATGAAGGAAAACCAACTAGTGGGGTGGGGTCAGAGGTCACTGTAGAGGAGGGAACAATTGTCTTTGACCTCCACTCTCTCAGTGAAGAGCAGCTGTCGTCTCTAGCTGAGGTGTCAGTGCTGCTTCCTGCAGTAAGGGTGTGGCTAGACTGGTTGGTTGTCCAGGAAGGCTTCTGGCTTCCGTTTCTGTCTGCCCAAAACAAGGCTGATCTGTACGTGGACACACACACACACACACACACACACACACACACACACACACACACACACACACACACACACACACACACACACACACACACTTACACACACACTCACACTATGTGATGCATATCCATGTGACCAGGAGGGGGTTGCTGGTGAATCTAACAGTACTAGTGGAAAGATGGCTCTCATCACTGAACCTCGATACCAGCATGATGACAGGTAGAGCTTACCCAGTAGCACAGGTCACAGTACTTCTCTATCACGTTGCACTTTGTGTTATGAGATGAATATGCTCTTTTCCTCTGTGTTGCAGCTGTTACTACTACCACTGAGGGGGTGGGGTTATGGGAGGATGCTATGTTGATGGGGTTTATGCCTCTGAAGGGTACTGTATCCACGGAGACATCACTAGCCACACCCACTCTGTATAAACTCACACTTGAGGTGATCAGACACCATTCACTATAGTTACTTCATGTATCATGTACAGTGTACGCTGCTATAGGAACGAAGACGGCAAGATTTGACGAGACTGGTACTGTTGTCCCACGTGTGTAGGTCTCTCTCTGGCCACACCCACACTAATGAGGGAGCTACGGAGTTTGTGAAGGAGAACAGTGAACAGGAGGTGAGAATGAGGATTTCACTGCCAAAGGTTGGGGTTAAGTTTGTGTGATATTATTTGTGATAGGAAAGCAGTGGGGATGATGTTGAGGTGGAGGGATACAGTGAGGAGGAGGAGGAGGAGGGGGAGAGAGAGGAGGAGGAGAGGGAGGAGGAGGAAGAGAGTGAGGCCACCATGAAAGGTGTAATAGAAGATGATGCCTTAGTTTTGGGCATAGAGAAGCTAAAGGTAAGGAAATGGGTCACTGATGTCATTCCACTTCCTTCCTTCCCACTAATTCATGCGGCTAACTCTCTGATCTCACCCACACCACTTGCCTTACAACAGGCCCAAAAAGAGGAACTGAGTCTAAGGATTAGGGAACAGACTGAAGCCATATCCACAGCTCAGGTAAGATATTATCATAGTGTAGAGGTAATTGGAACCTCTGAGGGGCTTCCTTCCTCAATGATGGAAGTCCAATTTGGGACAGAAGTTGTCCTGACAAATACGACAGTTATCATGTCCTACTGTTTGCATTCCATTAGACTGTGCTGCTTGAAGCTGCCAGTGAAAGGGGGAGAGAGACGATGGTGTGTGCTCGCTACCTTGTTCCTGATACCAACTGCTTTGTGGATGAGCTGAAGAGTATTGGACTGTTGGTGGAGTGTGGTCATTTCATTGTGGCTGTACCTCTTGTTGGTGAGTGGAGGGGTGTGGGTGGGGAGGGGGTATTAGTGACGTGATGTGCTCCTCCGTTGTAGTGGTGGCTGAGTTGGAGGGGCTGAGTAAGGGGGCAGTGGAGGGTGGCAGGGCTGGTGGAGGGAGAGGGGAGAAAGTGATGATTGGAGCCAAGTGAGTTCCAGGAGGGTGTGTGTATGTGAGGACTGGTGTATGCTGTGTGCTGTACAGATTGGCAGTGGATTTCATCCAGTCTTCGATGGGAGCAGGTGTCCAGGTACTCACCACCCGTGGCAGTCTGCTTCAGACTCTCTCCTTCACTGCTGAAGCCACACACAAGGTAAGATGCAGAGTAGACTGACAAGTTGTCACTGTAACTTCCGCACCCTCTCCCCCCTCCCCCCCTCCGGTGCAGGCCTCCAATGATGACCTCATACTACAGTCCACTCTAAGTCTTCATCGCAGAGTTGACTCAACACCCTCCAGCCCAGCTCCCTCTCAGCTCCACACAGTAATTCTACTGACTGATGACAGGAACCTGAGAGTGAAGGCCCATGCTGCCTCTCTACCAGTGAAGGATATTCCCCAGTTCATCGAGATCTCCAGACTGGACCACTAATTTTGACCTGCATGTATTTTTACTTTTTAAAATCTATTTTTTTACTGTTTATGACCACATTTGTGTACATGCGAGCATGTTAATAACCTGTTATTGGCAAGCGGGCGAGCCTGGTCTGAATGGGTGGATTTTCTATGTGTTGATGTGGATTCTTCAAAACATGTGCTTTGTTGTTGCTCCACTTGGCAAAACTGCATTGCATTCACCTAGTATATAATTATTGTAGGTAATCATGGGGGTAGTGGGCAATTACTCCTCTAATTCTGGTGGTTGGTAGTTGGGTATGGGAGGGGTGGTCGTAGGACCAGTGTGGGTGAAGGGTAACAGGTCTTGAGACAGTTCCAAAGCCTGCTGGTAGAGTGGGAATGAGATCTTCTTCAGTTCCAGCAAAGCCTTTCTCCTGGCCTGTAGTATTCCTTGGAGAAGAGCAAGTTCTTTCTTGTGTTTTTCCATACAGTAACGAGAGTACTCCTTGACCACGAGGAAACGCCTCTCGCGTTCCTCGGGGGAAATTGATGCAGGGGCCCTTTTTCTGGCGGGGTTCAACATCTCGGGGTCTAGAGGTTCGCCGTGTTTTGCGGCACGTAGCGATGCTTCTTCCATGACCTGCTTCAGCTCCAGCTGCTTGAAGTACTCCTTCATCATTTCCCGTTTTGCGTCCTTTTTCGTTTTGGCCGGCTTTTTCTGCTGTTTTTTGCCTCTGACTTGAACAGGATACGAAGAGGGAGCTAGCACATGCCCAGGGACAGTGCGCCGAAGAGTACCGCTGAGGCCCATCCGCAGAGCGGCGGACATCACTTGCAAAGTTCTAATGTGTGCACACCACCCACATGTATAGTACAGGTGTTTTTTTGCGCATGCGCCAAAGATAATATAATCATAGCTAACGGTTTGGATAACTCTAGCCCAGAATTGACTTAATAAAGATAATATAACCTTTGACCTCTTCAACAATCTCAGCAACACACGATTCCTTCACCTTCTCTTTCCCTGACCTTCCTGTTCTTAGTTCTCCATGTTCTCACTGTACTCTATGTTCTCCCTGTTTCTTTGCTTTCTCTGTGATCTTTCTGTTCTCCGTGTTATTAGATGTTAGTTTGAGTGGTGTGTGCATGTGGTCAGTTGCATCATCCCAAAAGAGAAAAGGATCATCACAGTGAAAAAAAGAAACAGAGAAGATAGAATACAGGGAGAACCAGAGAACGGGAAGGTCATGGAGAAAGCAAAGAAACAGGGAGAACATGACTAGAGAACAGGAAGGTCACACGGAAGGAAGTTAACATGCCGTTGCGAGCGTACAACGTAACGTAACAGGTGAACGTTGCGTGCGTTATTAGCTCTTGCATGTTGTGTTGCTGAGATTGCGCTGGACGTTGAACTTTGATCCGGACTAGTATACACGGTAAGTATAAGGCCACGCAAAGTAAATGATCAGTTTCTGTCCCCGCGCGCGCGTGTGCGCGCGTACATAAAACCCCGTGTGTAATGACGTCATCAATATAGTGTTTTGTGCGCTCTGAGTCTATGGTATGCCTCTTGTTCAACAGCCATTTAAATTGTCATTTACGTGAATAAAAACACTATGTATGAGTCTATGGTATGGCTCTTGTTGGCTCTCCTCTCAACATGTGTTCAACAGCCATTAAATTTACATGAATGATTGACTACTCATGCAACTGAGTTAAATAAAACACTTGTATAGCACACTAGCCAAGAAACAATAGAAAGAAACCCAGAAACCTAACCTCAACAATCCAAACATTCCTTCAAAACATACAACACACAACACATAACACACAGAGTGGAGCCTTGAGAACTGGGACGGTGGGTTAAAGATCTTTTATGGCCAGTAGCCAACTCTCCCCACACATCCAGTGTCCGTACTCAAATAAACCACTAACATAAACAGCCAAAGGCTTAGAAATATACTACATACATTCCTGAGTTGTCATGTGGTTGAGTTCCTCAAATCACTAGTGGATGGTGGTTTTCAGAAGCCAGGTTGCTCATAGCTCTATGTTTATCTCGAAAGCATTTGCCAGCTGTAGCTATAGTATACTCAAGTTGCAATTCAAACAACCACAGAAGGGTTAAAACCACCATTAATTTTTTACAGTGTAGAAATCATGTGCAATGTCATAGTTCATGACATGATGTGCTTGTTTGGGGGCTAATTGCAGGCCCTATGGGGTAGAATCATGTTTTGGTTTGTTCTTATGAAGTGCATTGTACAAGTGCTGGGTCGTTCGATTGGTATGAGGAACCTCTTCCAACTAAAGGGCGTCATGTGCAGTATCAGAGCTCATGTGCTTGTTTGGGGGTTATTGTACAGGTCCTACAGGGTAGTTATATATATATACAATCATGATACCTATTTACATTCGTTAGTATACAACTTAAACACATATTTTGGTTTGTTCTTACGAAGTGCATTGTACAAGTCCTGGGTCGTTGATTGATATGACGAACCTCTTCCAACTAATACAAGAGCGTCTGCTCTAGCAGCAATCTGCTTCTGGACTACAGATATATAGCCAGGATTAATCTTTCTACTAGTGCTGATATATGTCTCCTCATATTCACCTATAGTCATGTTCCTCCGGTATATTGTGGACAGAAAGTCTTCTGCATTGTGTTCAATAGCTCTATTGATATTACTCTTCACACGAAAAGAGAGGCTACCATAATTTCCAATATCAAGTGTAACAAACACATGGTTAATTCCCAATTCTTTCTTTATCTTCTCTAGTCTTTCCAGTACATTTGTAAAACACTTCTTTGCAAATGTTGGTTTGTTGTTTTTTGAAATCTTTGCATTTCTAAAGACCATTTCCATCCTGAACATGACTGCTACGTATGACATACCATTCAAGTATGTCTGGATGTATTTATCAGCATCTGACAAAACTGACTGACTTGGCTGGAGACTAGAATACTTAGCAACAAACCCTCGTGAGCAATCTCTAATGCCGGCAAACAAGCGGTAAGTCTCACGTGGATCATATGCACTGTTCTGTATTCCACCAAACACATCAAACATAACTACCACTTCAGACTTGCTGTATTTAGAGTAGAGGAGACTTTTGATTGATGAAAAATCGGTCCTTTTATCGCTGAAGCATTCATGTCCAACAAGTTCAAAATTGTTTAATTTGCAGAACACTCTACTTTTTAAGACTATATCTTCATCTTTACACGGGGAGCAAAAAGAAGCATGGAAGCAATACTGTACCATTAGTAGTTTTCGAGGACCATATTGGATAAGGTCCTTAAACGATACAAATTCACCATATTTGTTGAAAGGAGTTGCATGTTTCCATGCTTCATAATCAAACATATCTGACATCCTCACCTCCTCAGTCCAGTTGGCACTAAAATTCAGTCCCAGCACTGAGCCAGTTACAAAAGGCTCCACAACTTGCACTCCACCAATCTTCTTTGCTAAACACATAAGACTTCGGAGATTGGTGCTACCACCAACTATCTGATCAGCGTAGCGGAGAACTAGCATGTAACCTTGTTTGGTCTCAGCAGGTGTAGGTATTGTCTTAGAAAACGCATTGTTCTCAGATATATCACGTGTTTCAAGACTTTCAGATGTAGTAATTGTACTTGATACAGTAAACGTATTATCGGACGCTATAGTTGGCGTACCACCGTAGTTATGAGTACGCGGCAGCACTTGGGTCCGGGTCAACACAATAAAGACGACAGCAACAATACTTAGAACAACGACAAAAACTACATTCGTTTGCTGACGCGGCGACAGTGCCATACTAAAGGAGTCTTCCCTCGGAAAGCAGACAGGCTGTAAGCTAACCCCCCTGAAATCAGGATAACTGATTCAGTCGAATCGCCAACGTACAAATCACGTGAGTTTTAATTGCAACATTACGTCATTATAGTACTCCAATGGCGGCGTTTGTGACGGGACGAACGTGTGACGAAGAATGGGTCTATACAGTAATGTGCGGACGTAGAAACGCTCGGTAGCAGGTCAAACGTAGAACTAAAAGCGTATTTAAAAGACCTGTGGAATTAAAGGAGCCAAACTGCACGGGTCAGAGACGTTGTTCAAGGTAAGAGAGGATGATGTAATAATTGTTAGTGTGTGTTTATAGGAAAAAATATTTTTAATTAAATAGTGGACTGCTAGAACAAGCTGATAGTTAGCTATGTTTTAGTCCTACTTATGTTCTATTAGTTAAATAAATGCTGTATTTTTGTGCCTTTGCCAAAATAGATTCCTGACAGTAAAAAGTTGACTATGGCCATAATTGACTTGTGTCACCAATTTGATGTGATATTTCAAGCATTTGAATATGAACTAGGTATTATATCTACATCTACAACTACTTATTCTCTATTCCAAACACTCTATGCTGATGTATGATGTTATTAAGGGCTCTAGTGGGTTTTTACAGGTGGGAATGTATGTAGCAATTGTTTGGTGCCACAGAGGTTATATGTATGACTAGACTACTCTAGTCTGTGTTGAGTGGAACTTTGCTAGTCATAGGACAGAATGAAGTGTCCGGTTTAGTCCTGTTTAGTGAGTTATCCTGATTTCAGGGGGGTTAGCTTACAGCCTGTGTCTAGTATTACTCAATGGAGGATTACATGCTTATCATACATTGACACTAATGGTGGATACATGTACATGTTGGTATTTCACTAATCTTCCTCTGAAGAAATGTCATCATTAATACTGTCATCATGTTGTTCACTTGTAGTAGACTCCACTCCACCGAACACCCAGTCCATTAGTTCATCAGTGTCATCAATTTGGTGCAGTCCTTGTGATGAGATGTCCTCTTCAAGAGCAATTTCTGCTACTTCAGTCTCATCTGACGAAGGTATGTGTGCCTCTACACATGGTTCCATGTTTTGGCAGTCAATGCACTGACAGCCTTCTGAACAGTGAACACTTCTCTTTTTACAGCTGCATCTTTATTTACACAGCCAGTTACACATTTGCATCCTCTAAGAAGTATGTTCAGTCTGTCACGCACGCCCTGCATGTTTTCAGGTGTATCCCATACTACACTAAGTGTGTTATCCTCCAGTGTCCAACCATACTGATCAATTGGCTCCAAGTGCATATTGTTTTTATCAGCTTGACCCCACATATTTAGAATCCAACATGTCCTTTTCCAGTGGAAGTATAATGCCTCAGTCGATGGTATCATCTCATTGTCATATGTAGTTCTGTAAGCTATTGTTTGCCTAATATCTTCTAACCATTCTCTATGTTTTTGTGTAGTGGATACATTATCAAATTTTAAGAAGTGACTAGCAGGCGATGATACATCAAAGGCTGTTGCATGCTTCTTGTAGTACACAGTACCCACAAGTCTTAAGAAAGCAAGAAACCCTTTCTGATATGCATTATCTTGAAGGGATATGTCTGCCAGGGTTCCTTTGTCCCGTGTGGCTTTGCCAGTAATGAAGTTGGCATACTGAAAAAAATACCGTAGAAAAGTGGCTTTTCCAATCTGGCTGAAAAAAGAAATGTAGTCACAGCCGCTACATACAAAAATGGTTTGTAGAACTTGACATATTCTACTTGGCTCAATGTGAACTAGGTCAGGATCATTGATCACTGATGTGTAGAGAGCTGTCATGCAAAGATATTTAATTTCTCTTGAGTTGATTGGACTTACTTGAATAATTACCTGTTTGTTTGATAGCTGTAAAGGTAATCCAATGTGATACACATCGGTATCAGGTGACAGCACTAGAACTTTAGTGTAAGGAGAATTTTTCACGTGCAACCACAACCGTGTGTCAGTCTCCTCTGCATTGCACGTGTATACTGGGTCAGGTTGTTTGATCATTTTTCCTCCTTCTGCACGTATGAACCATGCTGTGTCGGTGATTGGCTCATCAAAGCCTCCTGCAACATACAGAGTTTGATTTTCTTCAATGATTGTGTTGTGAAGGAAATAATGGGTCAAATATTTAACTAAGCTTCTCTTACAGTCCCTGCAATTAAGCATATCTTCCCTCCACCGTTTAGGGACCTTCATTGTGTTTGTTACAGGGTCACAGCAATGTTCATTAGATAATGAGGCAGATTTATATCTTCTGATGTGTTCAAAATACTTAGGTGTGTTTGCAAGCCTCCCTGAATTATCAAAGATTACATGCACTTCAAAGCAGCCACGTTTGAATTGTGTCTGGATAAATCTTGTGAATAGAAATCGCCCATAATCTGACATTGTTTTGTGACTCCCTAGAGGTACCGTGTTAATCAGAAACATACCTTCTAATATTGAACATTCAGGTTTATGTGGTAGTTGAGTAAAGAAGGCATTTTTGTACCGGGATTCGAGAAATCGTGTGGTGTAACTCTTCTGTCCCTTTTGTAGGTTACCAGCATTGTCAGCAATGGCAAGAGGTAGCTCGATTAGCTGTTCACCTGGTTTATTCACTGGCCTACCTGTTTTTCTAGAAAACTGCAGCTTCCTTTTCATAGCTGATATTATAAGTTGCTACTTGAACAGTTGTTCCATGCCAGCTGCTAGTTTGACGACCGCAAAAGATGCGTGCAAAGCTGTGCATGAAGTCAATGTTATCAGCTGATACAACTGTGAATGTGTCAGGGGTCAGGTATTTCATGCCATCTTCATCACAAGTACTCACTTTGTGTTGAATGAATCTAGACAGAGTATCAGCAGATGCACATACTCCAATGCGATTTAACATTCTAACTAGGAGTGTGGATCCACCCTGACTCTCGACTACATCAGTTATTAGTGTGTGCATTGGCATGGAGCAGCGATCATCTGTACAAAACAGTATTGCACATAATAGAAAAAGCCTACGCACTTTTTTAATGTGGTACGCAGGTGATGTTGGGTCATTCACTGCTGAAGTGCCCTTACTCTCTCTCTGTGACCTAGTTAATAGGCATATCTGTTCCCATAATTCAGGCTGTATTTTTTTGGCTAACATATCTAGGTTGAAGTTGTCGTGTTCATATGGTACGTGAGCATCTTCACTGAGAAATGTTCGTATTTGTGAATGAATGAGTTTGTTGATGTTTTTCATATCCTGCTGATCTTCTTTGGAATGTGCAGAGGTGCAATCCGCATACTGCTCCCTGTTTTCTACAGGAGCATGTATCTCATCTGTTGCTTGTTCTGCATTTTGGAGCTTCCACATAGCCTCAGTAAGTAATAGAACAATATCTGAACTAGGTCTGTAGATCAGTGTTCCATACTTACGTACTTTACAGCTGTACATCATATGGTGTTGGAGTCTTCCAATGAGCTCACTAAGTAACCACCTTGAACTCAAATTAGTGAACTCAGGAGGCTCCTCCATACCCTTTGTAGCAAGAAGCGTTCTAGCTACTTGTCTAAAGTTGGAGTGAATTTTAGGTAATAGTAGGGCCCGTTTTTCTAGAAGCACATATCCTACCTTCACCACTGTTTGAATTAGAGCCACATTTACAACATCATGATATGTATGCACTTCATCTACAGTAGGACTTTGTTCAGAAGTTTGGTGTAGTAACCTCCTTAAGTCACTGTCAGTGCTGATAACGGCATTATGTTCCAGTATGACCTGGTGTGATCTGTAGCAGGACATGCATACATGGTCACTACTGTGGATCTGTCCCTGAAATCCAGTGTTTTCACTGAGGTGGGCTCGAATTATGTCAGGCTGTTGACACGGTCTATGGCTACCTGATTTGAGCCGTGCACCACATGTTACACACGTTTTTTTATGTGATGTTAAGGCATCGTACACCATGTGGTAATGCCTTTTGCAGAGTGGTGTTGGTACACTAATACTGCCATTTAACCCCCTTTCCCTGAGTATATGCTCTAACTCCTCAGCACTTGCTATGGAGGTTAGAGCAACAGAGGTGCTGCTGCAGTCTGCTATACAGCAATCATTGCTCTGTTGACGAGCTTTCCCCTTTTCCCATCTAGGTACGTGTGAGGGGTTAGACAATACTCTTGTCGCATCATCCCTACACGGACGACATACCTTGGAGCTGAGGGGGACATTTAAGGAAGAGACATACACACGTGCCTGCTCATTCTTCCAGTCTTTAGGCAATGAAAAATGACCGTGGCATCCGTGGCAAAGTTCACACTGGGCCGCAGCTGATGCAGAAAATTCCAACTGACGTCTGCTATGTTTCCTTTTTTAATATTTAAAGTGTGCATGTGAAATAGTGTGCATTATTATTACAGTTAAGTGAATGTTGGTTTATCTCACCTGCTCATATTACCGCTGGAACTGCTCAGCTGTACACGAGTACGTGCGATTATGCATAATTTTTTACCGTCGTTGTTTGACTGTATCTTTTAGTCAAACAACGTCATTTTTTGTGATTAGTGAGAGTAATAACTGCTGCTACCGCAGTAAAAGTTTCAAAATTTTAGGGCCTTGCCAAAAATGTTTCCTGACACGTTTAGCTTCAACACCCCGCTTAGACGCGGGTGGGCGTTTACGATCGTGGAGCGCACTAGAAGTGGAATCAGTGCTTGCAAGTTGCTAAGACGGGCCTACGAAGATTGCTTAGCTAATAAATATGGAATTCTTTGCGTTACCTAGCAGAGAGGCAAGAATACAAGTGTCTGAATATGTAATGAGTAAACGGTCCCGTACCGCGGGATGCGGGAGTACGAAATTCATTTGCAAATAAAATTACATGTGCGTAATGTAACTTCCGGTACGTTGGCGATTCGACTGCAGACGCCATTTCTCATCATCTCAAATCCGCCTGGGAACTAAAGCCGGCTCGTTCACAGTTACTAGCCCCACTTGCCCACGGAATTGAATTAATTTAAGTACATGCGGTATTAGGTATTAATAATAAAGACCCACCATTATTACCCGCGCATGCGCAGCTAGGGTTACGGTACTTGTCTGTGTTCGTGCGTGTGTATGTGTCTGTCTCTCGCTATTCTCGCACTAGAGACAACGAAGCGGTATCGGAGCGATACTAAAAGCATCAGTGCAAGTAGCGCTTTATTAAATGTAAAATGTTTTTTTTTCCTGAAACTACTGCCAATATATCATGTGTGAAACTAGCAACACACCTACAATTAGAAAAGTAGCCTGGTTTGTATTTATGTCTTTTAATTATAGGAAGCATACCCCTTAGATCTACTAAATACTAAATAGTTGTTGTTTTTGTTGTTTCGACTAATGGCCACCTTGCACTGCAAAAACATGATGGTTATTTTAACACAAAATGTTGTTACTTCAGTTGCATTTGTAGTCACTCCTTCATGTTAATGGGTGTTGAACAAAGATGTATACACTGTAAAAACATGATGGTTATTTCAACACAAAATGTTGTTAACTCAGTTGCATGTGTAGTCACTCCTTTCATAAACGAGTGACTACACATGCAACTGAGTTAACAACATTTTGTGTTGAAATAACCATCATGTTTTTACAGTGTGGGCTTTCTAAGTCATTAAAATTTATTATTATATCTGTACTGGCTTACCTCGACTATTTCTTGCGCAATTCAGGCACCGTGGAGGCATCAGAAGTTACACACCTAGGAAAAGCAGCGAATCCAGCGTTCCTTCTACGGCGTTCGCGAGAAACCAGAAGGACGCGTGTGTGTGTTCTGTACATATAATATCTGTAGTCTAGAGCAATAGGTGCTTGCACAAGATAAAACACATGAATGTAGATACGATTAAATTGCTACACTCCACTAATGAATGGCTACACAAACCACTGTAGTTAGGCATGTATCTGTGGTTTACTACTTGGAGCAGAAATGTCTTATATACTCCCAATTTCTAGTAGAGCTGATTAGTTTTGGGCTGTGGAAATCTTCCATGCACCTGAATAATAGTTAGAACTGTCAAATAGTCCTTCATGAAGACTACCTTCAGATGATACAGTACAGTGGAGTAGGAAGATAAATATAGAGTCTACTGACCAATTTATCTTTTGTATCTTTTGACCAGTAACTCTTATGTCTACTGGATTGCATGTGCTTGACCCTAATAGTTGCTGGGTAATTATTGGGTGGGCCAGCCCCCCCGTCCTAAAATATTGGGGGCCCTCCAGCACAGGCCCTTGCTCCCCCCTCCCGTTCTACTCCCAAGGCAGTAAACGTATTATCGGACGCTATAGTTGGCGTACCGCCGTTTCCTTTCCAGCCATGAGTATAGCACTTGAGTCTTCCACGTATAATTTATAATGAAGACGACACCAACAACACATATCAAAAGTACTTTTGTTTGCTGTCGCGACAGTGCCATACTGAGCAGAATTAGCTAGGGGAGACTTCTATTGGCGAGACTAGCCCAGCGGAGACTACCCTCTGAGACTAGCCGAACGGTGAAAAGGTTAATTAAGTCGCGTGACCTTGATACACCGCAGATGCAGTAGTCTCGTCCCCAGACCCCACCCCCAGAGAGAGCTGCTGCAGCGCTAACGCTGAATATCACTTCCAAACGTTAACGTTTATATAACGGTCATATTTTTGTTACGGAAGCGTCCCCACCCGCGCGCGCACAAAACAGAAGTCACGCCCGCGCTCGCCAAGGTCACGCGTTTAATAATTGGTATTTTTTAACGACTATATAGTGTTTTTAACTCTAGTCTCGCCAATAGAAGCCTCCCCTAGCTAATTACGCCACTGCTCTGTATGGCACTGTCGCGAAAGCAAACAAAAGTACTTTTGATATGTGTTGTTGGTGTCGTCTTCATTATACCTTACATGTGGACGACTCAAGTGCTACTGCGTACTCATGACTGGGAAGAAAACGGTGGTACGCAAACTATAGCGTCCGATAATACGTTTACTGCATAGGAGTAGAACTGGGGGGCTGGGCCACCCACAGCAACTTATTAGAGTCAAGCATATGCAATCCAGTAAACATAAGAGTTACTGCGAGTTACTGGTCAATAGACAAATTTGTCAGTATATTTTATCTTCCTACTCCGCTGTACTGTATCATCTGAAAGTACAATTAGTGCATCTGAAACAGAGAACAATGCATTTTCTATGACAATACCTACAGGTTACATTCTAGTTCTCCGCTACTCTGATCAGATAGTTGGTGGTAGCACCAATCTCCGAAGTCTCATGTGTTTAGCAAAGAAGATTGGTGGAGTGCAAGTTGTGGAACCTTTTGTAACTGGCTCAGTGCTGGGACTGAATTTTAGTGCCAACTGGACTGAGGAGGTGAGGATGTCAGATATGTTTGATTATGAAGCATGGAAACATGCAACTCCTTTCAACAAATATGGTGAACTTGTATCGTTTAAGGACCTTATCCAATATGGTCCTCGAAAACTACTAATGGTACAGTATTGCTTTCATGCTACTTTTTGCTCCCCGTGTAAAGATGAAGATATAGTCCTAAAAAGTAGAGTGTTCTGCAAATTAAACAATTTTGAACTTGTTGGACATGAATGCTTCAGCGATAAAAGGACCGATTTTTCATCAATCAAAAGTCTCCTCTACTCTAAATACAGCAAGTCTGAAGTGGTAGTTATGTTTGATGTGTTTGGTGGAATAGTGGGCAGTAGATATAAGCCACAGGAGACCTACCGCTTGTTTGCCGACATTAGAGATTGCTCACGACGGCTTGTTAAAAAATATTCTAGTCTCCAGCCAAGTCAGTTAAGTTTGTCAGATGCTGATAAATACATCCAGACATACTTGAATGGTATGTCATACATAGCAGTCATGGTCAGGATGGAAATGGTCTTTGAAAGTGCAAACATTTCAAGAAACAACAGACCAACATTTGCAAAGAAGTGTTTTACAAATGTACTGCAAAGACTAGAGAAGATAAAGAAAGAATTGGGAATTAACCATGTGTTTGTTACACTTGATATTGGAAAGTATGGTAGCGATTTTTTTCGTGTGAAGAATAATATCAATAGAGCTATTGAACACAATGCAGAAGACTTTCTGTCCACAATATGCCGGAGGAACATGACTATAGGTGAATATGAGGAGAGATATATCAGCACTAGTAGAAAGATTAATCCTGGCTATATATCTGTAGTCCAGAAGCAGATTGCTGCTAGAGCAGACGCTCTTGTATTAGTTGGAAGAGGTTCCTCATATCAATCAACAACCCGGGACTTGTACAATGCACTTCGTAAGAACAAACCAAAATATGTGTTTAAGTTGTATACTAACGAATGTAATGATTCTACCCCGTAGGGCCTGCAATTAGCCCCCCAACAAGCACATCATGTCATGAACTCTGACATCACACATACTTTCTATACACATACACAGTCTGAGCTACATGTACACGGATGCTTAGTGGCATTAATTTTGGGATTTGGACTACAGAGACAAAAATTTCTCAGGCATCATCGGTGCAGCTGATGGTAAGCTTTACACTGTTAAATTATGCACTTCTCTTCAAGTACTGTACTGCACACCATTCATAGTCAACTTCAAGTCATCTGAACGCTCATTGGATAGCATTTTCCTAGTCTGGTGGCAGGTGTAAGGGATCCAGAATGTTTTAAGCACGTACTCAGTATAAGGTTTTTAAGCACCCATGCTGCATGCAGTACGCCTGGCAACAAGGTAACACTAGTAGGTAACAAGGTAGCATAAGTAGATGAGGTAACAAGGTAGCATTAGTAGCATAGGTAGTATTAGTACCTTAGGTACCGTCAGTGTTATCCCTACATATAGAGTCTACTGTACACATAAAAGCTAAATACAACAATGCAACTGCAGCCCATGCTATATATATATATATATACCTGTGCTACTAACCCCACCCTGCTACCACACCTATTCATGCTGCCAATGCTCCAGCTATACTACCTCACTACTTCAGCTATATACAGAGTAATAGCATATTTTCCCACGTGTAAAAGGTCAAAGGTCAGCGATGTCGACTAGTCGAGTAGTCACGGAAAGAGGTCTCTTCTGCGAGGATTGGACTGCTGGAGAAGAGGTGCAGCTTCTGGAGACGGTGGAGGAGTTTGGTTACGGAAACTGGTAAACATATTGACGTTACGTGTAGCTAACTTGAATAACCTGACCCTCGTACGGCACGCCGTCCCCGGCGTACCCTCGCTGCTCGCCCTAGCCCTGCGTTCTTCAGTGAGACTTGGTTTCTTCTGTAATTCCACAGGGCATCGGTAGCAGACAAGCTGGGCAGGCGACTTGAGGGTAATTCTGTTGGTGGAAATTAGCAGTCACGAATGTAGTGTGTGTTTATACTACAGAGTGTAGGGCTCACTATAACTGGTTCTACATTGACTTCCCCCACCCCCTACTGCCTGGTTAGTGAGCTGGAGACACCTCCACAGTTCACTGTGTAGCATGCCCTATACCAGCCGTCCATCTGATACAGTGCTATCACAGCCACTGACTGCTGCAGAATCTTCCCAATCACTGGTCATTAATGACAGGGGCAGTGGCCCCGTCCCCCCATACTACTCTGGCCAAGAGATAGGCTGCTACCTGCCACACAGAGGAGACTTTGCTGTGGTAAGTCTGGTTCTCGGCAGTCAGTGTATTCTCATTGACTCTATAGGAACCACTGAATGGAGCTGAGAAATTGATTTCAGATCTGGAGCTGGAACCAGATGAAGATGAAGATGAACTGACGATTGGTTGGTAGTCTCTGTATAGTCTGTTGTACACACATCACACACACACACACACACACACACACACACACACACACACACACACACACACACACACACACACACACGATATAGCACTGAAGCTTGCAGCTGTAAAGATGTATAGTAAGAAAGTCAAAGAGAGAACATTTAGAAAATGGTCAGTCTTCAGACTCTGGGACTAATTATCTACTATCCACTGTATGTAGGCTGATAAAGGAATATGGTTTAATTGACATTCGCAAGCAAATAGCCACCGACAAGATCAAGTTGTCCAAAACTCAACTGTGAGTCCTCTCATACACTAACACACAACTGCCTAGTCTCTCCCCTCCCAGGGCCATTAAGAAGCAACTGCGTCCCTTCATGAGGTTCATGTCACCACAGTCAGCCTACAAACTTCTACAGAGTCTGTTCTGTGAGTGATGAGTGCTATGACATGTATGAAGTCATTGTGTGGTGGGTGCAGTGGCCGATGAGTTGAAGGAGGAAATTAGACGACTGAAGAGCTATCGAGCTAACGGTATCACAACTAAACGAGGTCACACACAAACATGGAGAGCATATGAGGGAGAGAGGAAGAGAGTTGTCTCTTTGGTGCAGGTGCTGAGTTGTGTGAGCAGCTGAGGAGAAGACGGAGGCAGCAGAGGCAGCTCCACAGTGACGCTCTCAGAAATGCCTGCACTGCAGAGGTCGGTGGATAGACCAACAGAGTGATTGTAGTAATGACTGCCTATTGTTGCTGTACTCAGGAGTCTCTCTTCTCGCAGCTAGTACTCCGGAAACCAGAGTGAGACTCCACCCCTCCTGTAGCCCTAGTTTGTTTACTCACCCTATCCCCCCTCCCCTCCCCCCAGTGATAAGGCCACGCCTGCAGGTAGGGCCACACCCCTCTGATTGTAGGACAGGTATTTTATGTTTCTTGTGCAGTAAAAGAGAAACAAGCAGTTTATGATATCACTCATCTCTCTGGTGTTGAAAGGCTGACGTCAGAGGAGAGAGAGGTAAGGAGGGACAGGATGGCAGTAGTCTTGTTCCCATGCAGGCTCCACAGCCTGGGAATAAGGTGGTAATACCCGAGATTTGGTTTATGGTGTCTGTCTCCAGTTGTGCCAAGCTTGCCGGCTTCATCCCGAGGCTCTCCTGGGCTACCTGGCTCTGCTGGAGGGAGAGTGGCAGAGGTGTGGTAAACTCCGCCTTGTTGATGCCAGACGACTGCTCAAGATTGACGTTAACAAAACACGCAAAATTTACAACTTCCTAGCCAGCAGAGGATTTGGTCACCAGTCATAAGGTGTATGGTCAATAATATTATTGTGCATTTGATGGACTGTTGATATAGAGCATACATGATGCAATGTTACATCATCAATCAAATAGGTGCTGCACACACACACATGCACACTGAGGAGGGTACACAACACATGAGAGGGTAGTAGTGAGCAATTACAAGATGACTAGGTGGGGTTGTTGCTATAGAGATGTAGAATCGTTGGGGGTTTGAAAGGCCCAATACTGGGCGGAGTCTGAGAGGTCACAGGGTACAAGCTGTAGTTTAGAGCCGAGAGATGAGAGACAGGAGTTGGTGGGGCCATGCTGGATGATGCCATTGTCATGGCGATGGAAGAGCTGCTTGTGATTGCCATGGCACATGCTCATGGAGAACTTGTTGGACTCAAATGTGAGACAGAGAGGGTGTGCCTTGATCCCATGATCCTTAGTGAGAGCCCAGCCCTGCAAAAAAAAACACAAGATACTCCATCAGTCCCTCACTACTGTGTGACGGCATATACCTGATTGCCTCCCACCCCTGCCTTCGTTGGATCACAAGGTCTCAGTTCAGGAGGGTAGATGGACCGGCGGCCCAGGCTGTCCAGACACAGGTCCCCATGACGCAGCAGCCCATATGTGAAGTCCTGCATTGACGGAGGCCTGTGGGAGACGGGGGGATTCAGGAGGACACTGGAAGTGGCAGATATGGGACTCACTCAAATTGAGGGTACACATTCTTCAAGTACCAACTGAAAGACTTGCATTGTAATCTCTTCCTTAGAGCCACTCTCTCAGACACACTGAGGGTAGGGAACGAGGCTATTCAAGCCACATGACAATCATGTGATGATCACATGATGATCACATGATGATCACTCACTCTCCATATGGTACTCCTCTGGCATAAGGATTCTGCTCATAGTAGAACGGCTTGTACTCATCAAACCACACCTCAACAGTCCTCCGAATATTCCTGCACATGGAGTCAGTATACTAGTATACCACTTACTCTAACTCAGTAAACTACTACTCTGACTCAGTATACTATTACTCTGACTCAGTATACTACTATTACTCTGACTCAGTATACTATTACTCTGACTCAGTATACTACTAGTATATGACTCAGTATACTATTACTCTAACTCAGTATACTAGTATAAACACACTTGGATACTGTGTTGTGATAACTGCCTCCAGGTCCAAATGTGTAAGGCATCGCTGAGCGGAAGATGTGACCTACTCTTGAACAAGGAATGATCTCCAGAACCCCTCCACACATCCACACACGAAGGGACAGCTCTAGGGAGGGAGAGGGGAGTGGGGGATGTGGTGAGTGAGGGGAGGGGAGAGGGTGAGGAGAGAATGTGAGGGGAGTGGGGTGAGGAGAGAGGGGTGAGGGATGAGGGAGGGGAGAGAGGAGAGGGGTGAAGAGAGGACATTACCACAAACTGTACCTATGTTTTCTCCACCCCATATCTCCATCTTTGTGTCGTACATGCCAATGTGCTGGAACCATGACTTGTCCACTGCAAACAGTCCTCCAGCAATGGCCGCCGTCCTGGAGGAGGCGAAGTGACACAACAGTCCCATCATCAGTCGACATATACATACCTGATTGGGTCAATCATCCTCTGTCGAGACCGAATCTCACGTTCACTCATCTGGTCCCAGCGGAAGTGTAGGTTGTGACCAAACCCTTTGTAGGTAGACAGACACACAGACAGATAGACAGGATGCATTACAGGGAGGGGGAGGGGCTAGGGATTGAGAGCTGACCTCCTTTAACAATAGGACTGGCAGTGGTATACTGCATGGAGTCCTTGTTGATAATGTCAATGATTGGTGACACGACATGGGTGTGGTTCTGTGAGGGGTGATTGGTGTGAGGGTGTGAGGGTGTGCTTCTCCTGGTACTCCAGTCAAGGTATACACTCACACTCTTTATCCTAGACAGCAGTGGTTCCAGCCACCCAAGAGTGACCTCACAGTGACTGTCCAGGAACGTCAGGACTGGACCGACAGCAAGCTCCGCTCCGCTCACCCTAGCCCTCATCAGCCCACTACGCTCCTCCATACGAATCAAGTGGACCTTTGGAATGGCTACCAGTAGTTGGCCGTCACGAGCTGCGTGGAGAGAGGGAGAGAGAGGTGTCATGGAATGACGTCACAGCTAGTGGTATGTAAGTATGGGAACATACGGTCATCACTGAAGTCATCCACTAAGATGATCTCACTGATAAGCTCAGGAGGACTGCGATACAGGACACTGGAGAGTGAGAGAGAGAGAGAGAGGGGGGGGGGGGGGGGAGTGGTAGAGTGTTCACCTTAGTGTAAAAGGTATTAAGTTCCTTTTCAGCCTCCAATGGGACTCTATGGACCAAACACACACACTACCACACCTCCACCATACACACTAACACATGTTGAACAAATTGCATGTGTACTCTGAGGCTGTCCATTCCTATAGGCTCCCCCCACACCCATGTGTGTAGACACACCACCACCTCCATACCCAGTCATTAGTAAGTCATTAGGGAGGTCTGGATATCAAGTTAATTGATGTACCAGACTTGATTGATTGGGCAGTGAGCCAAGGGACCTGTCAGACTGTTGCCATGGAGATTGGCTTGGTGATGGTCTAATGCTGGTTCCCCCCATGCTAACTGACTGGTGCAATAAGTCAGTAGGGCTAGGGCTAACTGACTGGTGCAATAAGTCAGTAGGGCTAGGTCTAACTGACTGGTGCAATAAGTCAGTTTCTAGCTCACCTGAAGATAGTGCGAAGCAGAGCAGATCTAGCCTCGTTGTGAAAGCAGATGACGACACTGGTAGCTTGTAGCCCTGTCATGTAGTCCTCAGCAGAACTGGCACAGCTGTGGGGGGAAGGAGGAAGGGAGGGAGGAAGGGAGGGAGGGAGGGAGGAGAGAGGGAGGGAGGGAGGGAGGGAGGAAGGGAGGAAGGGAGGGAGGAGAAACAGAGGGAGGGATTCACGAGGTTAATCCAGTGTAAGATACATACCTGGGGTTCCTGACATCCTTCAAGTTCCTATCATAAGGGGTCCCATCACTGCGTCTTTGGTTAAACTGAAACCTTTTCATTTCATCCTCTCCCTCCTTCAGCTGCTGACCGGCGAGGTATGCCTCGGGGTCAAAGTCTCCCAAGTCAACCTCAAAGTCTCGTGCTAATGGGAAGCCATTCACATTGGAGGCGGGGCCCCTCACTATCCTCTGCCCTCGACTGGTCTGCTCATGTGAGAACAGTTTGATTGGAGTGTAGGGACTGTTGTTGTTGGAGTATACAGAGGCCCCTGGTGCTCTTTGGCGGTCACGGAGTTTGTTCATTAATGCATTTTTCTTTTCTGCTATACTGTTCTGGTCAAAAAAGCCACCTTGTCTCTGAATATCTGAAAATAACTTCCGTTGATTCAGGTCTCCCTTCACCACATCTGGTGTTTGTTGTTCCCTGCCCTTCTTCCTGACTGGCCTCTCTCCTTCCCTTGGCCCTTCCCTCTCCCCCAGCCCTTCTCTCTCCCTCACCCCTCCCATCTCAAGAGCCTTCCTAGGTACCCTTCCTCCCACCTCCTGTGGAAACACCTCCCTCATTTCTTGAGCCATCCCCTCAATTTCAGTCTGCCGTCTGCTCCTGGCCTCTTCCACCTCACCCCCAGCCCTAGCCTCCTGATGCAGGTCCTCCTGCAATAAAGGGCATTGTCTACACCTAATTGAATGTAACCTAACAAGGAATTGTTGTTGAGACTACCCTAAACCACATGTGCATGTGTACACATGTTGCAAGGCTTGCAGACCAGACCAGGTGTAGTGAGACTCTAATGAGGTACCTCTCTAATAGGGATACAGCCTAACCTGTACACCTCTAAATGAGGCCCTCTGAACTCTCTGGGTCATGACCCCCACCAGTTCCCCTCCAAATGTGTGGGTATCTCAGTATTAGAAGGATGGAATGCTACTGAGATATAATTTGCCAATTCTCTTTAGAGAATTCAGACTGCTAACTAACAAGGAATTTGATGTCAAATGCACTTGTAGCCACTGGAATGGAGTAATAGTGTCACCAACTTAACTCATTATGCATATAAACGAGAAAGGAAGGTAATAATGGTATTTTGGAATTAGAGGACATTATCGAACGTCTGGGCCAATGATTTGGTAAGGAATGTACCTTGCCACCTAATTAACTACAAGGGCAGTAAATTTAATGTGGACAGTACTGAATGAGTGCAGGGCTTCCTGGGCTTATCTCAATCTGTACTCTATTGTGTCCATGCATATGGTAGCAAATGGAAGAACAAAGGAAGGTGTGGCTAGCTAGAGCTATATACCTACACTTCATGTAGGGCGATATTCGAGAACCGCCAAGGAAATCACGCAACTGTAGAGCTAACATAATACTGCACCTTCTTGATATCAACACCGCCGCTACCTTACTTTTAAGAAGTTAGTTAGCTACGCCTCTCTCTCTCTCTCTCGGCTCCAGCCGATGGCCCCGGGGCCCGTTGTGCCAACATTGTGTGTACATAACAATTATTGTCGCCTGAGCTAGCTTACTGCAGCGGTGGGGCTTCCGAGCTGCAAGACGCAGAACACTCCCAAACAGGCGAAGAGAACCACTGCAAAGACCACTGACTTGGGCCTCACGCGCCCTAACAGTCTCATGTTCCTTCGCTCGTCTCGATCGTTTTCTTCACATAAAAGTCAGCAAGCTGGAGCGGTATGCCCACGCCTCGCAACATGCGCTGGGAGGATTCGCGTACGGAATGGAATCCGAATTATCCCAAAAATATTTTATTCAACAGAAATATCATACGATTTTAATACACTTTTTTGGGTTTCTGTTAGAGCAGCGTTCATTTTGAAGCCTGGTCCAGTGATCTGTGGTGTGGAGCTGCAGTAGTAGAGGATGTGTGTCTGGGTGTCCTTTGGGTGTGAGATGGGGAGAGAGAGAGAGAGAGGGAGGACTGTTACACACAACTCAGTGTTATAAGTGTACCTTATTTTTCATCTGTTGAACAGCCAACAGAAGCTTCTTCTGAAGTGGCATTATGGAAGCAGACACCTTGAAGTAGAGAAGAGGCTATAGCATGGCGCGCGCGCACACACACACACACACACACACACACACACACACACACACACACACACACACACACACACACACACACACACACACACACACACACACACACACACACACACACACACTTTTACACTCACACACACACACACACACACTCACACACACACCTGCACATCTTGGAATAGGAAGTGATGGACATGATGTACAGCAGTGAGATAGAACACAGGGCTCCACTGAGGCCTACACACACAGTAGAACAATCACTGATAGTAGATCGCCCCCCTGAAAGTGGCCCCCCTGAAAGTGGCTTTGCCCCCCCCCCCCCCCCCCCCGAGATGGGCTATAATCAATTCACCCTTACATACAGGACAGTCTCGATACAAGGCGACCCCTCAATTTTAGGAAGTCCTGATTTCCCGTCTTTCCCTGGCAATGGAGGGAACTACCTGACTGAGCCAGTGGCCAGGGCTCCCATATAGAGGTTTAGCAGCTGGTGGTCTGTTTCCAGGGGAACCAGAAAGGAATCCAATTTCACTGGCAGCTGAGATTGAAAATACAATTTTGAAAATACAATTTAGAATTCAATAGTGGAGTGAGCAGCTGTACCTGGTCTAGAGGGAGGGAGAGGAGTCTGAGAGTGTGGCTGTGGTTGTCCCAGACCAAGTGACGCAGACCTACGGGGAACCGTCGCTGCAGCGGTAACAAGATGTAGCAGCTGAAGAGAGGGTCGCCATAGGAGACAGCTGAAAACTGAGTCAGCAGAGACTCATAGCTGAGGAGGGAGGAGCAGAAGTGCTGACAGTGACTGCTGATCACAGCCTGCAGGTCTACTCTACTCTCACTCATTACTGTACAAGTACAGATGGTATCAATGGACAGCATGGAGTGGGGGCTCACAATTCCTGGAAGGCAGGCAGACCTGGAATGGGGACATTCAAGTCCATTGAGCATTGAAATATCTCTGAAGAGAAGACAGTAAGGAGGGCCGAGAGAGAAGGCCGCACCTCACGCTCGAGAAACAAATCATTACCTGAACCAAGAGAGAGGTGAGGGAAGAGGTGCTATTTATATACTAAAGATGTACCAATAAGGAAGGCAGTGAGGGTCCTCGCTAGGCGGGTCGAGGGAGGAAGGTGGGCCAGGCTAGAGGGACATAGCTTCTCAAGTAACAGCTGAACAAGAAGACAGTGTTTGACTGTTACAATGACCTCTGACCCTGGGCCACAGGACATGCTGCAAAGAAAGAACATTTCAGAGAGTTAAGGTATACATGTATCGGTGAGGGTTGGCCCCTGTTATTACCTAGCTAATGAGTGCTGGTAGAGGGCCACTAAAGGGAGGGAGAACCAGTCGGCGGGAAGTAAGGGGGAGGAGTAGAAAGGGAGATGCAGAGAGTCAAGGGAGGAGGTGTTGCCAGAGAGGAAGAGACACCTGTAGGAAGTCAGACTTGTTGTGTACAGAGAGCATAGAGAAAGGGGAGAGAGGGAAGAGAGGGGAGAGAGAGAAATGATAATGTATTGAGGTAAACCTGGAGCAGTCCAGCCTCTTCTGTGAATACACAGATGGTTTGATGGCCGAGAGGAGGCAGGACACAATGGAAGGGAGGTGGTCTGGAATGGTCCCCAGCACAGAACTGGGAGGGGTGTGGTCAGCAGAGGGAGGATGGTGTATGGAAAGGGAGCTCAGCTCCTGTCCCAACAAGGACCCTGGAGGACCACACAGCTCTCTGCAGGCAAGACAAAGCTAAAAAACAGCTGCTTGGACACACGAGGGGAAATTGGTAGCTTACGGTAACATGGAGGGGTGGAAGACTACGGTTGATATGAGGTCATCCACTGCATACTCCATGCCAGGAGGGAGGAGGGAGAGAAGGTGAAGGGCCAGTCGGTGATAGAGGAGACCATCAGTTTCACCAACACTGCCTCCTGCTATCTGTCAGTAGATCATGTGAACATCATGTGACAGTCATATGAGAGGAGCTGACCTTCATCATGAAGAGTTTGACAGTTGTATACAGCAACTGAAGCTCTCCCAGCACCACACATGAATACTGAAGCAAGGTATCACATGACTGTCAAGAGATCACATGATCATCATGTGACACTGTACCTTCACTGGATGGGCATTGCACACACACTGCACATAACGTTTGAATTCTGGAGTCTCCAGTAGACCAGACACCTGTATTGCAGTGGCAGGTAGCTGGATGGAGAGTGGACAGTTGGACCAGACTCACCTTGGAGACCACACCCTTGTGGGCGGAGCAGACAGCCAGACACACACGCAGGAAGCCCAGTAAGAAATCAGCAGAGGACAGGGAGATGAGGTGTGGCTTCAGAAGGTCATGAAAGTCCTCATCAGATGGAGAGCCATATAAGGCTGGGTTGGTGGGAGGGGCAACGGGGTGGAGAGAGGGGAGGGAGGAGGGAGGTGGAGAGGAGGTAGAGGGGGACTGGTGACAGAGAAGAGATGACTCCCTACACAAAATAGACCAAGTACAACTGGTATTTCAGAAGCTGTTAACACAACACAATATGCAGCAACAACATTGATATTGAAATTGGACACACACACACACACACACACACACACACTCACACACACACACACACACACACACACACACACACACACACACACACACACACACACACACACACACACACACACACACACACACACACACACACACACACTACTCACTGGAGGCCCTCCAGCGCAGTTGAGAGGAGAGAGGACTGAGAGAGACCCACTAGCAGACCAGAAGGAGAGGACAGAGCTGCAGCAGTCTCAACCACACCAAGTGGATCACCATCAGACTACAGACACAGACAGCTCCAAGTCAGTGGTGAAGGAATACATTAGTAGAGCTGACATACCGGTGTAGTGGCTTGAGTTGAGAGGTGAGAGGCTAGTACATGCAGTACGGCTCTCACACACACCAGCCTCTCCAGTACCTTCCCCTCCCCTCCCTCCTTCACCTCCTCCACCCAGTGAGGGAGGGTGGAGAGGAGGGGAGTGAGCAGGGAGGAGGTGAGGGTGGGAGGCAGGGAGGAAGGGGGGAGGCTAACTGCTGGCTCAAGAAGCCAGATAAGGGAAGCAAGGTACGTGGCTTCATGAAGTGGTAGAGAAGCGAGAGAGAGGGAGGGAATGGAGTAAAAATGTCGAGACAAGACAGGATAGCAATCTCTGTAGAGGAAGGAGAACACTTCAGTCAGTAACTCCATACCACACTGCTCTCCCTCCTCTCACCTGAGCCACTCTGTACCCACTCCGTAGTGTAGCAAGACCCTCCCAGTGTGTAGTGCCGCTGTACTCAGAGAATGGGCGTGGTCTAGAGGGAGGGATAGCTCGGAGGGGTGTGGCACAGTGTAGCGGACTATAACCTCCAAAAGTTTGTGGCGGGACAACTGAAGTGAACAGAGGATGAATAGACCTGAACGAACATGTGTGGACTGCAAGTGGCTGTGTGTGTAAGCACCACTCACCAGGAGGGAGGTAAGGTTGCTGCTTGCAGAGCAGACAGCCTGAACAAGTCTCATAGCTGCTGGCTGAGGTAGACCATAACCACCCCTACCATCCCCTCCTGTGTGACACAGACCCACAGTGAGATAGACGGCAGTAGTGGCACATGGCAACAGACCTGGCTGGGCTGACCACACAAGAGGAAGGAACTCTCTAAACACTGTGTCCATTAGCCTGGGACAGTGTACCACCTGCGGTGGCAATACATGATGATGGAATATTGAGCACATGTCATCACACCTCAGTAGCAGCTTGTAGGGAGTGTCTAGTGAGTCTGGTGAGTAGCTGCAGACACAGGAGGACCTCGGAGGGCCCAGGTCTCATCACCTCCAGGATATACCGCAGTCGATGTGGCAACCCAGTCACAATATATCCCTGAGGGGGGGGGGGAATGAGGCAGAACAGTGTATGACTGACAGAGCTCACTCCGTGGCTACCTGCATAACATCCTTATCCATTATGTCCACATCATCTTCCTCGGGACTATCCTCTTCTTGCCCCTCCCTCTCCCTCCTCCCCTCAACCCCACTCCGCAGTGCCAGTTGTCCTGTGCAGGGAACACTACTACCTAAGTGGCAGTCACACATCTTCTCCAACAAAGCCTTAGGAGAGGGAGAGAGAGGGAGGTACACTGCAGCAGCAAACATTCTCCTGCTAGTCACCAACCTCCTCACATTGGGGCACCACCAGACTGTGCAGTGCAGCAAGAGCTGCTCCCATCACAGCCATAGAGCTGTCATCCACTGCATATCTCAGTAGCAGAGGCAGACCAGCGGCACAGAGGGCAGAGAGCACACTGTGGGATACAAGGTCCCTGTACCTACCATACCATGCCTGGGAGGAGGGAGGGAAGGAGGACGAGGTAGTCAGTAGTCAGCTAAGTAAATCCTCCTCTCACCTTGTTCATAATCTTGGCCAGCGTTGTGAGACTAAACACTCTTTGTTGGGGCACTGCACTACGCAGCAGACCCAGTAGCTCCTGGAGGGTGTAACCCGCAGCCTGTGTGGGGTTGGGAGCATCCAATGACTGTCATTCCACAGGGGTACAGCTTACAGCTGGCTCGTTCCCATGGTGATGAAGAGCCAAGTGGGAGGGGAGGACTGTTCCTCGAGGGATGACTAGTCCATCAAGACTAAACCTTATTGGACCGCCATCCTGTGCAGTAGGCAATAGAGAGGGGTAACCCTGTCATTAAAGGAATGATGGTGGGAACTTGCTGTGTTCTCTGGGAGAACATCTGTCATCCACTCCATCTTCTCCTTCTCTACTACATCCATGTGGAGCCACCCATGGGGAGCTATTGTACCTGTTGCCTCTCTCTCTTCTCCCTCCATCACACCATTACCTTCCCCTCCCTCCATCTCCACCCCTCCACCCTCCATTGATCTCTCTGTTACATCCTCCCTCTCCACCTCCCTCTCCTCCACCCTCTCTTCCTTCCTTCGTGACCTCATCCTCAAAAACGCAACTAAATCATTTCCTAAAACCCCTTCCACTCTCTGTCTCTCTGCCAGCAGCTCTTCTTGTGTCACTGTTGCCAGACGCTCCATGTTTTCCTGATGGATCTTCCCCACCTCCTGTCTGGCCACTTCCACACTCACTCCTGCTCTCACCAGACCTTCTCCTGACACCAGTGAGGGAGGCCTGAGTAGACTGGACCAGGCCTCAGAGGCAGTGGACGCAAACTGGTCCCTCTCAGTGGGTGTGGCTTTGTGTTGTGGGTCATGTATGGGAGGTGGGTGTGGTTTGGTCGATGGCTGAAGGATGAATGGCTGGATCTTGTCTCTCTCCTCCACTGGTGGGGTTTGGCTGGAAGATGTCATACCAAAGAATTCTGGAGTGAGGTTGTCATAGTGACAAGCAAAGAGGCTCTTCTTGGGTTTCAGTGAGGAAGCTCCACCCACACTCTTCCAATCCAACTCATGAACAGTTGGGAAGCCACGTGTAGCAATCCTTGTTGGCATGGCAACGGGACTGTCCCCAGTGCTCCGTTCCTGGATGGCTGACAGCACGTTGGTGATGTGAGTCTCCTGCACTGCAGGTAGTGGTATCACCAGCCACCACATCCTACCATACAGCCATCACACACTCACCATCCATCGCCACGTGAGGATCCTCCTCCTGAAGGGAGGGCTGTGGACCAGACAAGAGATATCAGACCACACTTGAGAAATGGGAGCAGCTGCCATACATTCCGCTCCTGCTTGAACCTTGACCTCTTGGTAGTCGGAACTCCCTTGCTAGCCGCTGGAGGTAGGTCTGTGTGAGGGAGAGTACGTCTACTGGAGAGCCTACGCGTGGAAGAGGATCATACCGCCTAGCTGCACCACATCTCTCTCGTCTGAACGTTGCTTCCTCTTGCCTACCACACTCTGTCCAGCAAGAGACACAGAAGGCTTCTCGCCAGAGGCAAGAAAGCGCTCCTGGAAGGCCAGAATATCGGACTCAGTATCCTCGGCCTTAGGACGGCGCAACATCTCTCCACGTTGAGACCTTTGACCCTCAAAGTTAGTAGTGACGTCATAGAGGCACACGTGCGTAGCCACTGGAGATTTTTTTGGCGTCTCTGTGAATATTTTTGAGTTCCGATTGGTTCCAGACGCCCGCAGATCAGCTGCTGAGAGTTGCAGACACTATGGACGAGACGGAACAAGACGAAGGGAGGCCTGAATCGGCTAACTCCGAGAACGAGTCTGAAAACGGTTTCGTGGAGGTCACTCAGGAAGACGCGAAGATGGCCTCTCAAAGTTTGGACGACCCGTTATCGCACGTTCCTGCCCCGGACGACGACGACGATCTTTTATACGGAGCAGGCGGTGGAGACGAGGTCTTGCAGGAGAGCGGAGAAGGTGACGGTGCAGGAGAGGGTGCAATTGGACCAGAAGACGAGAAGGTTAGGGAGACTAGGCCACACCCTTGGGTAGCCACCTTCACTCGAGAGTACACATCCCTCGTGGGAGTTCAGCTATCTAAACACTATATGCCTGCCAGTAGATGACTCACTCCTCCACTGTCTAAATAGCACGCTAGGACATTACCACAGCAGTTTGTGTGTGTGAGCTTGTTGAATGCCTGCCTCTATTCTCAGCCTCTCTCCCCTCCACCCTCCCCTGCGTCCGCCGGACTGAGTGATCAGCTGATAGATTTGGGCTTTGGGGACGACACCACCATTGTTCCCCTGACAACTGCCTCTGAGGGGATAATTGGACAGAGTCTCCTTGACGACACCCCACTGATTGCCACAGCACCAGAGCCACTGGTCCCTGCAGGGCAGTCTCACACCATCAGTTATGAGCCGTCGTCTTACATGGCAGACACCTCTCCCCCTCCTCCCCCCGAGAGGGAGCCCACGCCCCCACCTCCTCCGCCCCCCAAGAAGGAACCTACCCCCCCACCTACCCCACCCCCCAAGGAGGAAGACACACCTCCCCCGGTCCCCGAGAGAGACCCCACCCCACCACCTCCCCCACCTCACAAGAGGGAACCCACCCCTCCTCCTCCAGTTGAGAGGAAGGTTTCCTTTGTGGAGTCCTCATCTGTTGAGGAAGTGTCACCTGCTCCCTCCGCCCCCTCCTCTCACAGAGGTTAGTATTTCCTGTTCTACACAATGGTCCCACTCACTATAGTTGTGATGTCATCTTTCAGGAAGGCACCCAAAGCCTCGTGGATACCTCAAGTTTCTTCGATCTCTCCACCCAGTGGGTATGTCCCTACTCATTAGTTCACTAATTGTAGGAGTTTGAAGTCGACCTATTGAGTACATTTGTGTGTGTGCTGCAGTGCTGTACATTCTCTACTGGTGTGATGTGAAGCTGAGTGCAGTGGTCCTGGGGGTATGTCTTGTCGTGCTCCTCACCTTGACCCTCAACACAGTCCTCCACACTTGGATCCTACTGCTCCTCTCCTTCATGGTCGTCTCTCTCACCTACATCGTCACAAAGATTGTCATCGACTCATTCTACAACAAGAAAGTACAAAATCCTTTCAAGTATGTACATCTCATGTAATGTTGTACACTTTGTTACTTGTCACCTTCGATTCAATCCAGTGCTTATCTTGCTAACAAGATTACACTTCCAGAGAAAGAGGTACACACACACACACACACACACACACACACACACACACACACACACACACACACACACACACACACACACACTGTGGTGGTACATGTACATATCCCCCACAGATATTGGAGTGGGCTGCTTATCTTGTGAAGAGAGTTGAGTGTAAGCTCAACCTTCTCGTTCCTCTCCTGCTCTTTGCTAACATTAAGTACTCACTAGCGGTTAGTGGCACATGTAGAGCTGAGATGTGGTGTGTGATGTGTTGAAACTATCCTCAGTTTGGCGTGTCCCTCTGGCTGGCATCCTTCATCACCAATTATATCACCCTCCACTGTGCTCTCTTCATACGTAAGTGGTATACTTTTATCAAATGCATTACATTTACACCACCTTCCCTCCCTCAGTTGTGGCTGTCAGTTTCTCTGCACCACGAGTGTATGACCACTTCCAGGCCCACATAGACCATCACGTGGACCTGGTCGTAACCAAGGCAGGAGGCGTGGTCAAGAAGTGAGTGACTTCCTGACCACATCCCTGTTCTCTGTATATACTCCATTCTCTCCCCTCCAGAATCATGTCATTCCTTCCATTTGGGAAGAAGAAGACAGACTAACCTCTACAAACCTACTTTGAATAGTGCACGCAATCATATATATTAATTTGGTCATACTGTTGGTCCTCTACACTATTGTACAATGCCAACATATCTAGTAGCTGTACACAACTGATGTATATATATCAACTGTTGTAGCATTGTGTGCAATTTTATATGTGACTCTAAAAATAGATACATGCATGTTGACTAAAAATAGGCAGTTTGGTCAGTTACACCATCTCCTGTCTTGTTGGCATTTCCCAGCAAACCAGGTGTACATCAATTGATCATTGTGTCTGGCATCTGGTGAGATTGGGATGGACAGAGAAGGAATCAGTCGTCTGAAGTTCCTGCTCTCCACGTGCTCCAGGAATGCCTCCTTCAGCATCAGGGACTCCTCTACACTACGACATGCCGAGCACAATTGGCACTGGTGGAGGGAGACAATAAGTCAACAGTGAAGTACATGGAAAACGTGTATACCACACTAGCCAAGAGGTATATATTAGAAAGAAGAGAAGGAAACCCAGAACCCTAACCACGTACTACTATCTACACCTCTTGCGGGGAGCAGCTGGTACAGGTTCCATCCCAGCACTGAGGGAGAGGCAGCTGGATATCCCTGTCATTGACTACCACAACACTCTCATATTCACCGCTGCAGGTAGGGAGGGAGGACACATGGGGTCATGTGCAGGGAGGGACAGGCTCACTTATATCGGGTGCTCTCTCCACCTAGTCTGGCCACACCCACTAGAGAGAGGAGGTTGAACATAACCTAATGACAGTAACAGTCCGACAGCAGTCATGTGATAGTCATGTGATAGTCATGTGATGCTGTGTACCTGTTCATACATGAGGCGGTTACGATGTGTGTGTCCGGAGGACATGTTGGGAGACAGGTTCACCTGGAGACAGATCATGTGACATGTCATGTGACCAACACTGATTCTACATACCTCCATTAGCCACACTTTCAGGTTCTCGTCAATTACAAAGTCAAATCGCACCATCTCAAAAAAGTGTCTGTTAATGACATCATAGTCATGTGACATCTCAGTAGGATCACATGACAGGCAGCCATTACCTGGGACTACTGGTGAACTTATGAGTGTACTTCAGCATACTGGTATGACATCGCTGGAGGATCTGGAGCAGACATCGTGAAAACATCCTAACACACCCATCTGATATATGACTTAACACAGGCCACAACTTACTTCAGGTATGATGTGATTGACTTGATCCCATACCTGGTTAGGATCATATCCTGCACACACACACACACACACACACACACACACACACACACACACACACCACTATATGCCAAGTCCAGTGGATGTCTACATACCTTGTTTCTGGAGAGCAATGTCCAAGATGTGTTTATTGCTGAGCTTTTGATCATCAAATAATGGTGTCAGTGATGGAATCTGGTGTCAGTAAAGAGGATCCTCTCACCAGGTGGCCCTCCCAGAGAAGGCTGTGTCACTCACCTCCCAGGAGGGGGTGTATTCATCATCCACTACATAAGTCTTGGGATCCGAGGGCTTGAATGGATAGTAGTCTTTTGAGCAAAATCTGGTGGAGGGAGGAGGTGAGTGTGTGTGTGTGTGTGTGTGTGTGTGTGTGTGTGTGTGTGTGTGTGTGTGTGTGTGTGTGTGTGTGTGTGTGTGTGTGTGTGTGTGTGTGTGTGTGTGTGTGTGTGTGTGGTGGAGATGAGTGGAGAGATGGTGTGTGTGTGTGTGTGTGTGTGTGTGTGTGTGTGTGTGTGTGTGTGTGTGTGTGTGTGTGTGTGTGTGTGTGTGTGTGTGTGTGTGTCACTGACCTCAGCAGTAGCTCTTCCTGGTAGACGTACACTCGAAGGGGATCGATGGAGGTGATGGCAGTGTATATCCCAATATCAAACTTCCTGTAACGATGGAGGCTACTCACCTGCAGTGCTACCTACCAGCTGTCAGCCTCACCTCCCTCCAATCAGAAGAGGATTGGATATGTACTCCTGAATAAACTTCCCCTCAGCATCAAACTTCACTTCTACAGTTATTAAGTGGAGCATGAACCACTTAGTGACTGCAGCACTGCACAGTAACAGTGAAGACTTACTGTCAATGGACTTCACCCGTATGCCCCTGTGTAAGTTGCTCTTCTGGACCCACAGTCTATCAGGATGAGCAGCTGCCTGGAAAGAGAGAGATGATGCACTATTTAGTAGACCAGAACTTGGGACATTGCCACCCAACGAGGCAGGAACTTCTACATTGTAGAGTCACTGCCCTGACCTCTGCTCTGAGCTTGTCGGCTTCAAGTGGTAGTTTGAATGCTTTGGGGATGTAGGGATAGGGTAGAGTGGCTAGCTGAGGTTTGCTGGTGAAACAGCCGGATCCTGGGAAGTGATTGATTCTCTGGTGAGGTAGTAGTCGAGCCCCAAGTGAGGGGGACAAGGATATGAAGGGGTAGTGATGGGACCACAGTACATCCCAATCATCTGGACCTCCCTTTACATACCCAACACGACTGAAGGTGGTGATGACATGATTAAGGGGACGCTCCTGAAATAGTGATAATTAATTAACTGTTAATTAACCCATTACCTCAACTGACCGTATCGTGATATATCCACACTGTGAGCGGCCGTGGTGCTGTTGGCTTAGTGGATCGCTGTGTTTCCATGGAAACTGTTTCCACTCCATTCTGGCCTGTCTCCACACCATTCTGGTGCTGAAGGCTGTACATCATGTAGTTGTTCAGAATGGCGAGGGTCATTGCCATGACAACCAACCCAATCACCCAGTGGGCTGTTCGATTTCCAAGTAGACAAGAGAGAATGGAGTACACAGGATGGCCCTTCATCCTCCCACAGTAGCTGGATACCTTACTAGGAGGGAAATCATGTATACACCTTGCTTCATACACAGCTGCTTCATGTAAACGTTCACACTTACCTCACTCCAGTGTTCCTTTATGCACCACTGCCGAAAGAGTATTCATTTCCTACTGGTGCTCCACGCAGCAGAATAGGTCAAAGGTCGTAGTAATAAACAATGACTTTGCAGAGTTGGTTACTCCATGCACTACTAGCCAGTGGTAGTAGACTACTAGCCAGTGGTAGTAAGTTCCTGTGTGTCAGCTGTTGTGGACAGCCATGACTGACAGCGGCGGCAAACGAGAGAGAGAGGTCCTGTGCGTGGACTTCCTGACTGTGCTCCCTCCAGAGCTGGTACTGCAGATAACACTGTGTCTCTCTTCCAGTGACGTGACGCGGTGCCTGTTGGTCTGCCGCGCGTGGTGCAGCCGTCTCTGTCACCTGGAGCCTTACTGGCGGGTCGCCTGCAGAAGGATGGGGCTCTCGGGTTCCATGATAGAAAAATTTGGTCCCTTACACGAGACCTCTCGGGGGCTGTACCTCTCAGCACTAAGTCACATGCGAAGTCTAGCCACCCCTCCTCCGACCACAGTCAGTCTCACACAAGGCTACCCCTATAATATCCGCTATGCACACCAGTATGCAAAACATGGTTACATCATTGGAACACTCTACCAAGATTTTCAGCCGAAAGAGATGGTCGTGGAAACAGTAAAGGAAGGGAAATTGACACGCACACATACACTACCCCTTGCCTTTCGGCGGCGTGCGGAGAACAGAGTCATCTGGGGCCATCGGATGGGACACATGTACGTGTGTGCCACTGCCAGTGGGAGGTGGAGCCTGTACAATCTCCATGGCCACTCCCACGTCTACTCCTGGCCGGGGGACCCAATGTATTTTGCCGACCTCAAAATTAGTTGCTGCGAAAGGTGTGGTCTGGCAGTAACAGCCAGGTTGATAAGTTTTCACAGTGTGGATGAAGAATCATTCTGGGAACTCCAGTTCACATACTTTGGTACCGATTACACCAAAATTCCATCCCATACCATCAGATTTAAACTCTATCACAACAACAAAGACATAGTTGGTCGAAGGGTCCAGTATGGAAAGAGACAAGTGTGCCTTGTATCTGCCGTCCACTCTGGAGGAGCATGCTCCCAGCACCTCGTCCTGCTACAATGGGCTAATACAGTGGTTGGGTACATGGAGTCAATGAGAGGTGATACAGCTGTCCTTTCCTGTACCCCTCATCTCAGTTACACTGCACCCTGTGATGAATTAGATGATGCCTTGATCAACAGTAATGGCCTCAATACGGAGGTGGTCCTCTCCAGCGACTCCCAGCTCCTGGGGATCATATTCCAGGCCAATTTGTATGTCTGGCATCTCTGGACTGCCTCTGAGTGTACCTCAGTAGCTCTGCCTTGGACACTACACAAGAAATTTGAACAGATACGACTACTGGCCTTGGGGCACCTGTACACAGTGATTGGTCTCCAGTACAGCACTAGTCTACTGGTGGTACTTACACAGACTGGGCAGGTTGTGAAACAATGTGATAGCTTTGCACAGCAATATTCCCACATGGTCCCTCCCTACATCGAACTACTCTGTGTTACTGATGAACAGTGGCTCAGTGACATAACCACTCCATGTACATCTAAGCGGTGTGTGGTGGTCTATTGGAACAGAACCAATCGTAGTCTGGAGGCTGTTTTGCTGGGAGAAGGACACCATGTCTCAGACCAACCTTCACCTCACACAGCCAGGAAGAAATCAAGATGGAAGGTGCGGAAGAAGAGCTGAGATTGCAGTATATGTATACAATGTACATTTTAATTATATGTATTAATAATTAGATACACACAGAGGTTACATGTCTTTAGACAAACACATCCTTTGAGTACAGTTATTGGAATATCTTATCCATGGCTCTAAGGAATCTTTCTCCATACTCCTGTTGCCGTATGGCTGACAGCTCTCTCTTGTTTTGGCAGAGAAAGTTGGTCTTCCAGAAGTGTTCTGCCTTCTTGCGAAGGTTGTACTGCTGTAAGATGTCCACTACTCCGAAGAAGTAGGTTGCAACAGGGAGATCCCTGGCAGGGATGCCCTTGTACTCGGTGATGGATGACGCATGGCTGTCCACTTGTTCCCCGTGTAAGGTGCAGGGATGGAAGGGGGAGAAACTGCGCAGACCTCCGAGGTCTTGACGAAACCATTTCATATGTGGTTCCACCAGAGACCTAGAGTCCTCTGTGTGGGAGGAGGGGGAGGGGGAGCGGCAATGGCGGTCCAACGTGACAGGGAGGGTGGATATTGATGAGTAAGATGCCCTTCCATGCCCCACATTGACATCCACGATGGAGTTCCCACTTGAACCTTCAAGTTCAATGGAGGTGGAGTCAAACCTCGATGGGCGTTCTCCCATGTGTTCGTGTATACCTAACAGTAAGGAGTAGTCCATAATGCCACATTGAGTCAGAAACGTCACGTCTTGTTCCAGCTGCTCCATCAACTGGGCCTTGGCTTCTGGTCCAATCACTATACTGTCATTCAAATCCAGATCCTTGAGTGTACCGTGATAGCTTGCTCTGGTCCTGCTCCCCTTTAGAGCTCGCCGCCCGACAGTGGATCCCTTCAAATCGTAGATAGTATTCATCTTAAGTTGGAATCGGTTGTAGAAGATGTTCTCCATCACCACGACACTAATGTAGCGCTGCTCAGGAGCCAGACGGACCTTGTGCAGTCCAAAGAACCTCACGATGAGTGAGTTGGGATTCTGTTTCATGTGATTGTAGTAGCAATAGGATATTCTATGTAGAAACCGCTCCTCCTCTGATGTCACGGTCTTTATAATGTAGCGGAAATCGTGGGAGAAATAGAAAAAACTTCCACTTTTCCCTTCTGTGAATTTCTCCAACATTCCACTGCTCTCAACATCAGCAGCATTCTTCAGCCTAAAGGATTGTCGGTACTCCGCGGAGGAGATCCTATAGACATCTCTCAGGTAATGGAACACAGTTGGCTCAATGTCTTGAAATACGAACTTCTGGATGCTTGCCGAGGAAGGAAAGGTGATCCTCCTCTCTGTCTGCTCGTGGTAAGGACTAGAGGCAAGTCTGTCCTCGGTTGCAGCCTTTCTGTTCTCCTCGTCCCAGAGAACCATTGCCTGGGCTACAAACGGTTCCCGAACTGATCCCAACATTTCATCTCGCTGCTGCTGGTCCACGTTCAGCTTCACTGCGTCCAGAATGCCTACATTAATGCAGTAGATGGCATCCCTGCGCAGGGCCCTGTTCACCACAGTATCAGCCTTAATCAGACGTGTGTGCAGGCTGGTCGAGTCGGCTAGTTCCACTGAATCAGGGCTACGCTTGAGGCATGCCTTCAATCGCAGGTACACAGACTTGAAATCTCTTGGTCCAATAGAGAAGGTAACCCACCACACCAGCAGGTCAATGGTCCCTCGAAGACTGTGGATTACTGCAAACATTACTGCCAATGCAAGGTCAGTATGTGTATAGAACTGTGGTGGTCGTGAGAAATCCTGGCCTTCGCCACGCAGCACACCAAGTTGGATGACCCACAGTGGAATGATGAGACTAGTCTCCATCCCTAACACCAGTACGTACACAACGTTCTGTTTCATGACAAACTTGCGAGTCTCACTACTTGCAGCAAACCGGCCTCCCCAGAAGATGGAGAAGGTAAATATCAATACGACAGTTGAGAATATCCAGATGAAGAAGTGAGGGAGGTAGTACACAGCTAAGGAGAGTCCAAGAAACATATTAAGATTATGAGTTATTGATATCCAACACCAGTTGAACATGGAGAGACCTAACAGAAGGGGAGAGAACATTTGGATAAAAAACAATGGTAGTGTTTCCAACACAAACAGCAGTTATTCTTCAGTCATCCATGTGGCAATACATGCATATATGCCCTTGGATGACTTTCAGTACAAAACACAGGACATCAACACATCACTCCCAAACCCCCATTTAGCAAGCAAACCCAAACAGCTGTATACAATGTAAAAATTAACTTTCAATTTGTCAGACATACCAAGTCCAGGCTCTCTGCAGCATATTGCAGGTATCACAGTGCTCAAGGTTGCGATACCCCACACTGCCGTATGAGCCACTGCTCCATAGGTAGGGGCAGCACTGTATGTGTGTGACACATGTAGGCACATACAGAGGTGAATATGGAAATTGTCACACTGTCAATAACTAGTTACCTAAAGGGATTGCGAATGGCCTTGATGAGATCCACAGCTAGAACAAGGTACCACATATTGGAGGCCATTAGAGTGAAGACATTGAATGCCCCCAGTGCCATGCAGCCATACTTCCTGCTTTCACCAGGGCCATTTTGAAATCGTGCAGAAACGGCTATAATATGTCCCAAGGCTATCAGGAAATCCAGTATTGTTCTGAAGAGGAGAGAGAGGAAGTGGGTACGATCAACAGGCGCGTTACAAGTAAGCTATTCTAGCAGACCTGTATATGAATACCCGTGAGGAGTATCCTCCGTGGCGTAGTCTAGGTAGTAGGATGTAGGTCAGGAACACTAGCAGGCAACTGAGGGCGGACAGGACGCTGAATGCCAGGTAGAGATACCTGACGATCATAAAGTCGCTGCAGAAGTGGCAGCCTGGGGGGTTGAGGTCATCTCTAGAGACCTGGCACGATTCATTGCAATAGACCATCTTCTGTGACTGCGTTCTTGCAACCAAGCAAGGCGTGACAGCCCTCATACGGGTTGGGTGGGGCTCGTCGGGCTCATTCCCAAATCAGGTGTGCTTTATATGAAAATACACAAACACTGCTGACGCCATGTCGCTCTGTAAAGTGGTCATCTTTGCTCTGATGATAGGTCTACTTCCCACCGCCCTCCCAACAAGAATAAAAGGCACCTGGAGCTATCACCCTAGCAACAAACTGAAATACCTCACAAAGTTTGGAGTGCAGAAAAACCATGAGATCTTCACTTATGGGACTTCCCTACGGACTAGGAACACCGTGGGCCTGACAGACCAACTTGTCCTGGCCTTCGTGCCTACATCCACATGGGACAGGTTTTACAACCTGGAGAAACACAATAGCCATTGTGAACACATCATGACAGTACCTTTCAATACCAGCATGTCGCCATATTCCCAGTGCTCCAAGGGAACCGCTGACCTGTACCGTGTGGTCCCTTGCAACTACCAGCAGGAGTGCAAGAACCAGCAGGGGCTCCTTGCCCCAGGAAGTAATCTGACGTTCAGAACCACCTCCCCTGAGACACAGTACTACTATCTCTTCCTGGTGGGGTGTAGACAGAACAGCTCCACAGCCCCCCTGTGTGACTGGACTGAAAGTAGCAGTGTAGACATTGAGTACGACCTACACATCGTCACCCAGGACCCTGACCCCGCCCTGACACCTCGTCCCGACCCATTCATCTATCAGTTCTCTTACGACAAGGTAGGCATGATGGTGATCTACATCATATTCTCCTCCATCTACCTGGCTGTGGTGGCCTTTCATCTGATAATGCACTCGTGGTTCTGCACGCCACGTGGCTACAAGCACCATCGCATCACTAACATATTTTCTGTGTCTCTAGTCCTGGAGTTCCTGCACATAGTGTTGATCATGACCCACTACTGCGTGTTCTCAGTGAACGGGGTTGGAGTGCAGGCTCTTCTCTTCATTGGACAGGCAACCAACTTCCTCTCCGACTGGCTGCTCATCCTGGTACTCATTCTCATTGGGAAGGGTTGGCAGATCACCACAGCCACCGTCCGATGGAAGGTCATCACACTGGTTGTGTGGATAGCTTACATCATAGTATCCGCCATTTTCTTTACATGGACTGTGGTGAGTGATAAATAATGTGGCAGAGCTCTCATGTATGGAGTGACACATATAGCTCACACTACCTGTAAAGAAAACAAACCCACCACACTCACATGTATGTACACACTACTTATTCCATAGCAAACGTCAAACGTCAACCTTATTCCATAGCAAACGTCAATTGTTTTGACACTTCTGCTCTTTACAGATTAAGGAGACTGTGTTTCCATTCACTGCTGAACAGAGAGACACTCACCAGACCTGGGCCAGTGGGCTGTATCTGGCTTACCGCGTCGTCCTCCTGCTGTACATACTGTGGGAGATGAGGCAGATCTACCTCATAGAGAACAGGAGGTTCAAGCTCATCTTGTACCGCTGTTTGCTGGTCCTCTACATTGCCTGGTTCTGCTATCTCCCCGTGGCCGTCATTGTTGCCAGCTGCTTGAATGCACTGGAGAGAGCAAGGGTCATGGCTGTCTCCATCCTGACCTTTGACCTCATTGTGAACTTCGTGATGGTCCTGCTGTTTTGTCCCAAATGGTCTCAACAATACTTTCAGTTCAGCAGTCACCTCAACTACCTCACTAGGGTCTCCATGCACAACCCCAAGTCTAGTCTCACCCACTATCATACACTCAGCAGCAGTTTTCCTTCCATTACCACAGATGATGATGACTAGCCTACTATACACACATACAGTCATGTCTGTCACATGTGTCACATGTATTACTGTGTGGAGTGTTTTTACAATTTGCATATACATGAATGAAAGTAATTGGATTGAGAAATTCAACACAGAGTAGTTACAGAGTGTGTGTGTGTGTGTGTGTGTGTGTGTGTGTGTGTGTGTGTGTGTGTGTGCATGTGTCAGTCCATCAGTCCTCATCTTCCTCTCCACTTCCAAAGGCTTGCTCAAATTCCTCATCTCTCTCACTGCCCTCCTCCTCACCTGTTTCCTCTGTCTCCTCCTCCCCTTCCTCCCCCTCCCCCTCCCCCTCAGTGGGGCTGGTGGGTGTGGTGGCCTCCTCCCCCTCCCCCTCCCCCTCCCCCTCCCCCTCTCCTTCTCCCAACCCCCACTCATCTTCCTCCAGAACTGGTGGCTCCAGTTGAGACAGCCTCATGTCCTGTACATGGCCAGCTATCACATACACACACCTCACACCCTCCCTCCCTCCTCCCTCACCTGTGCATACATCTCTTCCTCTGTCATCTCTCTGTGTTTCACAACTAGCTTAGAGTTCATGGCCGACTTGGCAGCACGACCTCTCCTCTTGCTCAGACGAACTCTGCATCACATTTCAAAAACCACACCTACCCCATACATTCCATTGTCTGCATATACCTTGTCTCTATCTCATTGTAGAATATTCCTTCGCTAGGTCTCACAACGAAGAAGTAGGTTTCCTAGGCAAGGCGAAGCAATACTAAGTCACATGACCTGTCACATGACTGTGAAAGCAATACCAAGTCACATGACCTGTCACATGACTGTGAAAGCAATACCAAGTCACATGACCTGTCACATGACTGTGAAAGCAATACCAAGTCACATGACCTGTCACATGACCTGTGAAAGCAATACCAAGTCACATGACCTGTCACATGACTGAAGTCACACCTCGTATCCTTTGCTGGCCTTGTTCTTGACGTTCCAATTGTACTCCCTTGTCAGTGTATACTCATACCTACATACATAGAGAGACTGACATATGAGAGAGAGGTAGTGCTTTAGAGGTGATCACTGACTCCTGTTCAGGGTCAAAGACTGCTGCCTCCTTCTCCTCCTCTGTCCTGACCTGCAAGGTGTCAGCAGTGGGCAGGAAGTAGGCCACAAACTGCTCATTGTTCTCGTCCATCATACCCCTACAGAGAGGACAGGGATGTCACACAAAGGACACCAGTTCAGTAACAGTCTGTGTACCTGATCATAGCACAGGACATTTCCTTGCTCTGCTGACTGGGAGCCTTGCCTGCCATGGCAGGATCTGAATCAAATATGACTTGGGCAAAAGGCAGTTTCCAGAGCTGCAGAGGAGGAGTGATATCCCATGTATGGTGATGGGATGGTGGATACATTGTCGTAGTTTGCTCACATCAAAATCAGGGAAGAGAGGAAGCACCTCCTTCGCCACTACACCTGGTTTACTGTAATGCTTCCTGATCTGATAAGGAATGACATCGGTGAGTGAGAGAGGATCAAACAAGAGGGGGCGGGAGCTTGGGAGGATGGGTACTCACTGGCTGTTTGGCTGACTCAAATGTTGCCTCTATGGCAGCTATCTGGCTGGCTCTATCCTGCAGGGGATTAGACAGATCCTCCAATACACACACACACACACCCACACACACACACTCACCTTATAGGTGTCCATACTCTGTAACTTCTTTTTCACGCTATACCCAACTCTGCAGTATGAAGGAGACGCATACAGCAATGAACCCCATCCCCCACAGCAGGTACAGCCCACTTCACCACCCCCCTCCCCCAGTAAGTACAGCCCCCACAGTAGGTACAGCCCACTCCACCCCACAGTCTCCCCCACCCCCACAGTAGGTACAGCCCACTCCACCCCACAGTCTCCCCCACCCCCACAGTAGGTACAGCCCACTCCACCCCACAGTCTCCCCCACCCCCACAGTAGGTACAGCCCCCACTCTAGGTACAAGGTCTGTTCACTTGTTCTCAGCTCCTTCCATGGAGGAATGAGGCCTGGCATACTCAGTGGATATGTACTCAGTCCTTCTCAACCAGGACACATTTCTAGCATGTTGTCGAGCTCTGCAGATCAAGGGAGAGAGGGTGAGTGATGGAGGGAGAGAGAGGGTGAGTGATGGAGTGAGTATCATCCACAGCCTCACCTCTTGGACTCAGGCTGCTGGAGAACCTCTTCTTCAAGCAAGGCCTCATCAGTTGGGTGGAGTGAGGCTGTGTGTGTGATGATTAACTACTGCTGTCAGTCCCCTCCAGATGGCTCACCTGTTGGGTCTGGGTTGACGTATGTCTCAGGAAGTACCAGGTCAATGGGCACTCCGAGGTCCACCTCAGTCAGCAGTTCATGGTTATGGTTGCGTTCCAGACTTGTAGGGTTGTACTGAATGTACCTTCATCAGAAACACACACTGCATGTATAGCTGACTGAGTAGAGACATGCCATAGTCACCTCTGTGAGTCAAAAGGATAGCTAAGGAACTTGGGACCAAATGGCACATCTGGTAAATCGTTCTTGTACTTGACTGAGCAGAGCAGGTCCACATTTCTGAAGTTTAGAACGCCGAGTGCACAGCTGGAGTAGTGGGTAGGAGAACGTACTTACCTGGAGCTGGCGCCTCTCTTGTCTCCCCTGAAAGGATATGGACAATTCAGAGAGCTAGAGACAAGGGGGAAAACTCACGCCTTCTTGCGACCATTAGTCTCTACTGACGTCGGCATGTTTGACTGAACGCGCGTGCGCGTGCGCTCCAATGGCTACCACCCCTCTCAGACCTACCACTTTTCAGAGCATTGCAGTGGAAGGTATTTCTGCTGTTTGAGTGCCTTCGACTTATTTTACCTCTTCTGCTGCTACCTCATCTCTACTCAGCTGTGGGTGAAGATGAATACACTAACAAAGTCCTCTGGCAGGGAGACAGCCACTTTCCGCTGAGAAGTGCCTATGGTGGGCAGGTGATTGCCCAGGCACTGATGGCAGCCTGTCATACTGTGACGGATCCTAACATGCTACTCCTTTCAGCTCATTGCTACTTCATGTCTCCAGTTAAAATTGACTCTCCTGTTACTTATCGGGTGGTACGGACCAAGGATGGAAACGTGTTCAGCATGCGAGCTGTTCAAGTTCTGCAAGGAGACAAGATGGTGTCGCACTGCCTGGCTTCATTCAAAAGGCCCGAACCTGTTACCCCGGTCCTCTCCCACTCACCTGCTGTATTCCCACACGATATGTACCCACCAGATGACCCTCGACACGACCTCCAGTCCAAAGAAAAGCTAAAGTTCAACCACACAATCCAGCTGGTCATGATCCCATTTGATGCCTACTATTGCTTCAGTGATAGTGTCCAGAAGAAACTTCTAGCCAAAGAGCCTCTTGAGCCAAGGTGGTATGGAGTCAGTTTGGCCCTCTCATTATGTATGCGCTTACATCATTTGTTCTATTTAGAATGATGTCATGGCTGAAGGTCTACGGCTCTCTCCCTCAAGGCAGCTCACAGAATGTCCATCGTGTGGCTTTGGCCTTTCTTTCTGACGTCAACATGGCATTTCCACTGCGGCTGAAGTACCCTACCTTCAGTGAAGGGTTCAGTACCTCTCTAGACCACACCCTCTGGTTCCACAGCCCTGTGCAGTGTGACCTGACCTGGTTCCTGCAGTCAGTTCAGTGCACACAGGCCAGTGAGGGCACCTCCCTCAACTCCAGCCACATCTACAGTGAAGATGGGACTCTTGTGGCTACCTGTCAGCAGCAGGCACTGCACAGACTGAAATCAAAGATATAGTACATGTATATATATATATCACACAGTACGGTAGTACTGTGTATATAGGGATTGCTATGGTCTATTCCCATTGAAAACCATATATAAGGTTTTTCATCACTTTCACTTTCAGTTTGCTACCTACTGGACTTCTGTTAACATGAATGTGTAACTATACCCAGAAACTAACTGTGATTATAAAATGGTATATTTTGATGCACGAGAAAGGTGTTAAATTAACAAAAGTCCGTTTTGTAAATTCTCCATCTTCTTCTTCTTCTTCTTCTTCTTCCGCTTGAACAAGCGTAACTCACTAACGGTAACACATCTAAACATCAAACTTGGTACAGTGATGTAGTTCCACTGTGGGTAGTGCATCGTCATGTTAAAAATTTTGTAAACAATGTACTTCTTGTAAAATAAACAAAAATAGCCTCAGGCCACGTATTATTAATGGGGGCCACACAATCCTATATCTAACTAATGAAAGGTCCGCTAAATGTGAAATTTTGTATGATAGTATAGTTTAATACCACAATGATCAACGTTGTGATAAAATCTTTGTAAACAATGTAAATCTTGTAATATAACAACAAATAGCCTCAGGCAAGGATTACTGTATCTCACTAACAAAAGCTCCATTGAATGTGGAAATTGGTATAATGATAAAGTGTAATACACCAATGATCAACATTGTGATAAGATCTCTGTAAACAATGTAAATCTTGTAATACAACAACAAATAACCTCAGGCAAGCATTACTGTATCTCATCAACAAAAGCTCCAGTAAATGTGGAAATTGGTATGGTGGTAAAGCTTTATACCCCAAAGATCAACATTGTGATAAAATCTCTGTAAACGATGTAAAACTTGTAAAAAATAGCCTCAGGCAAGTATTACCGTATCTTACTAACAGAAGCTCTACTAAATGTGAAAATTAGTGTAATGGTAAAGCGTATTACCCCAATGATCAATGTTGTGATAAAATCTCTGTAAACAATGTAAATCTTGTATTATAACAACAAAATAGCCTCAGGCAATAGTTAGCTATATCTCGCTAACAAAAGTAGTACTAAATGTGCTACAAGCTCTATTAGCTAATATGTTTGCTACCAAGTAAACTGCAAAATAGCAAAAATGCATGTACCTAGTTCCAGAAAAAAGACGGGAGACAAGTAAATAAAAAATTTAGGAAATTTGAAAGGAAATATAGGACTTGCATAAAAAGGAATGGAGACAAGATTGGGACACAGACATGTTATGATATATCGACGTACCCATAATGTTACGTTGATATAACATAACATGTCTGTGTCCCAATCTTGTCTCCATTCCTTTTTATGCAAGTCCTATATTTCCTTTCAAATTTCCTAAATTTTTTATTTACTTGTATATATAGTGTTCCGTACGGATCCATGCTTAACCAACCGCCGGTTGATCGACCGGCCGACCGGATGTTCAACGGGATGCCCGGTTGATCAACCGGCGTGGCTACATGTATTTACGGAACAGCCCACTCTCGATCTCAGGGTCAAAGGTCACTCGAGTGCTGCCAGGGTGGTCGCAATGCCCAAGAGAAAGAACCCATTTGGAGAGATTACGCCTCTCCAGCGTAAGACGCACGTCGGCTTCGAGCAAATGGCCACGCAGCAAGAGAGGGAGGAGGTTTATGGTGAATATCACTGCCTACATCACGTACATATATGCACATAATTCTGTCTGTGTATGTACAGAAAAGACGAAAGCTCTACTATTTCAGGGTGCTAACCCTACCGTGGACACGGGAAAGGTTCTGGGCCTGGCAGTACAGATTCCTCAGAATGGCAGACAGATTTGTGCCCACAATGCAACCAATGGCCCTTCATGTGCTGGTGACCAGGGCCAGTTAGTGTTCTCCTCTGATGGAGTGTTGTCAGCCATCCCCAGGACCAATGGGATTACTGGCACTACTATAGCAGCTGGCAATGGAAGCAGTGGTAGTCATGCCGCTGGAGGGAGACAACACACAGGACTCTTGAGCTACTTCACCTCATCGCACAGGGCTGCACAAGGGGGAGTCCAGTGTCCAGGAGGGTCAGGAGGGAGGGAGGTATGTTGTGGATGCAGACAACAGTGTGTGGCAGTGGGTGTGCAACAGTGTGACCACTGTGAGAAGTCTGTGTGTGGCAATTGCTGTACACAGTGCTGTGTTTGCCAGTCACTCTTCTGCAATTTCTGCACTGTGCTCAAGTAAACTACACATCCATAGCCCGGTGTGTGTGGTTACTCATGTTCCCTCCTCTCTGCAGCTATGATGAGGCTACAGTGCGAACCTTCTGTCTCAACTGCCTTCCCATCTCCTCCTAAATCAACCCACAAGTCCTCCTCACCTCCTCATACATGTATTCAATCACACCTTCCCCTCCCCCAATGTTCCTTTGCATTCACTTTTGGACATTTTCATTTTATTTCTGTATCATTAAAGTTATGTAGCTGAGTCTGGGAAGAGGACCTTGTCAATAGGGAGGTCTTCAGAAGTGGTAGGAATATGAGTGCACCTCTGACACAGGAAGGCCAGCCCTGAGGTGTGAGTGATGCTGAAAGGTGTGCAAATGAATCGATGTGTTCATACCAAGTAGCTTGGGGCTGTGACCAGCAGCAAAGCATTTGGCTATGTAGGCATCATAATATCCCTGAATGTACACAGGAAGTAAAACAGAGCACGTGAGGTTGGTAGTCTCACCTTCCCCCTTCCAATCCTTAATCCACTCTGTATGAAGGCAGGATATTTACCTAGTCACTTACTGGATAGACAGTGGAGGGCGTACCTCAGTGAATCCCAGCCCTGGTACCAGAATGAGGTCTAGTCCGTGGCCAGAAGTAAGAGGGTTTTCTCTGCCCTCGACTGAGGCTGGCTGGGGGATGTTCCATGGAGTGAGGGGAAGTCCTGCCACGTCCACCATGGAATGGACTCGCAACATGTCCATCTCCGGGCCCTCATAGCGAGGTACAAAGCACTCTCTAGAGATAGGAGGAGAAGGGAGACCTTGTCTGATGTAAGCAGTAACGTCCCTCACTTTCCTGTCCTGAATGCATCCTGAGGAGTGTGGTGTAGAGACAGTTGCCTACAGTGGGCCATGTGGAGTCACTGGAGTACCTCTAGTATGTGCTGTGTGTCAACCTCTGCAGGCATACTGAGATATATGGAGAGCCTCTTGCTGCTGCGATATAGTTCAGTAGCCAGGACCTGTAACACACGGCATGAGACGAGATCTGCTAGCCGTGCAGCAGGCTTCCTTCACCTTTTCCGTCAGTATTGCAGACTGGTCTTGCATCTGTTCTTTGGTCATGGCGGCCAGTGCACGCTTCAACTCTTTTCGTAGCTGCTTTTTGGCAGCAACTACACCAGCCGCCATCAGTCAACACATGTACGTGTAGGTGCGCTCTATCAAGAGAACGACCACGCCTCCTCCAACAGCTCGTAAACTATCCCACGTGTGGAGGGTCAGGTGGAGGACTCCAAGAAGCAACATGAGGTGAGCCGGACCGGTGTCTCTCTCCTCCATAATGTACTCCCGCGGCCTCTAGACTGACAGTGGACGGTCTGCCGGTCATCTTCCCTTATGACCACGTCTACCCCGAGCAGTATGCCTACATGTTGGAGCTCAAGAGAACTCTGGATGCCAAGGTACATCACGGAGTACTCGCGCGAGACTGTCATCAACTCCTAGGGTTTCTGTTTGGGCCAATTGTACCAGCTACATGCCTCTATGGCTTCTGTCTGGACCACTAAGCCTAGACATTGACTTGACCAAGAGTGTTCATTGTAACTCACTGGTTTATAAGACAAATGGTGTAATGTAGGGAGCTGGGGATTATTGCTACACCCATGCCTCTATCCTACAGGGCCATGGTGTTCTGGAGATGCCATCTGGCACTGGCAAAACGGCCTCTCTCCTCTCCATCGTTGTAGCTTACCATCTCATCCACAAACATGAACTTCAAAAGGTTGTCTACTGCTCCAGAACAGTCCAGGAGATCAACAAAGTAAACTGCTCCAGTCATCACACACCCACTCCACATCCTCACTAACACAGGCTGTGGATGAGTTAAAGCAGCTGCTACTGGCCTATAGGAAGGAGATTGGACACGAACCAGAGATCCTAGCACTTGCTCTCAGTGCTAGAAAGAACCTCTGCATACACCCAGAGGTAACCCAGGGCTGTAACTACCTTCACCATTAAGGTCTGATGTGTGTGTGTAGGTGAGTAAGGAGGAGGAGGGGAAGACAGTGGATAGCAAGTGTCACAAGCTGACTGCCTCCTTTGTGAGAGAGAAGCGTTCCCATGACTCCAGTGTCCCAGTGTGCCTCTTTTATGAAGTGAGTGGACTGTACACAGTGTATGTGAGCTGTGTCTCCTGCTGTGATAGGGGTTTGATGAGAAGGGAAGAAAGCAGCCACTACCACCGGGAGTCTATAACCTGGTGAGTCCTTCAATAATACAGCCTGCAGTATACTACTGGTGCTTACTAACAGGATGACTTGAAGAAGTTTGGATCCCAGAGAGGATGGTGTCCATACTTTCTTGCTAGATATGCAGTAAGCTGGCTGGCCTCTTTCCCTTTCCTCAGTATGATTCTCCTCCCTCCCTCCCTCCCTCCCTCCCTCCCTCCCTCCCTCCCTCCCTCCCTCCCTACCTCCCTCCTTCCCTCCCTCCCTCCCTCCCTCCCTCCCTCCCTCCCTCCCTCCCTCCCTCCCTCCCTCCCTCCCTCCCTCCCTCCCTCCCTTCCTCAGGTAGAGCATGCTAATGTTGTTGTCTTCAACTACTCCTACCTGCTAGATCCTAAGATAGCTGAGACTGTCTCTAAGTCGTTCACTAAGAAGTCGGTGGTCATATTTGATGAGGCTCATAATATTGGTGGGTCATCAGTTGGTCCAATTAGGCACTAGCCAAAGAACTTCCATTGCAGATAATGTCTGCATTGAGGCAATGAGTGTCAATATTAGCAGGCGCACACTGGACCGCTGTCACGCTAATTTGGATAGATTAGCAGAGAAAGTTCGAGAGTGAGTGTCCCATGGGTATGATGTCATTATGATATCATTTTTTGTACTCTGTCAGAGTTGGAGAAGAGAAGCTTCGAGAAGAGTACCAAAGACTAGTAGAACGTGAGACACACACACACACACACACACACACGCACACACACACACACACACACACACACACACACACACACACACACACACACACACACACACACACACACAGCTCTAACACTTCCAGTCAGTGTCTGTCTCCACTACCAGATCTTCGACAGACAAGAATCAACCGAGAGACAGATGTGCAGATGGCCAACCCAGGTATGTATCTCCCCTCTGGCACTCCCTCCCTCCCTCCACCCACAGTCTAATGTCTTGTATTCCAGTGCTACCAGATGACATCCTACAAGGTCCAATAGGTCGCATCCACCACACTGTGTGTTGAGTTGCCTCTCTCCCTCTCTGACAGAGGCCATGCCAGGGAACATTAGGAAAGCTGAGTTCTTTATTAGTTTCATGAGGAGATTTAATGAGTACCTCAAGGCAAGGACCACTATCTGGGTGTGGTTTCCGACATTTAGCCGCACCCATTTTCTGTACAGACGAGACTACGAGTGCAGCATGTAGTGTCTGAGACTCCAACCTACTTCCTACAGCACATTCACCAAACCATCTGTGTGGATAGAAAACCACTGAGGCAAGGAGAAGCCCTTTGTCATCAACTCCATCCTACCTCCCCCTCTCTCTAGGTTCTGTTCTGAGCGTCTTCATTCTCTCCTCTGGTCTCTAGAGCTAGTGGATGTGGCTGACTTCTCTTCCCTGAGGCTAGTAGCTAACTTTGCTACCCTAGTTGCCACCTATACTAAGGGTAAACACAGCAGCGGCATATCAAATGTTGGCTGTAACGCTAGTTGTTATTTCCTCTTCAGGGTTCAGTATGATCATCGAACCATTTCATGACCGTGCTCCCACACTCTTTAACCCTGTGTTGCACTTCAGGTGACCTCTGCTCCCTCTTCTCTTATCTTCTCCTGGTTCATCTCCCTCCCTCCCCTCCCCCTGGCCTTCAGCTGCATGGACCCCACCCTAGCCAGCCAGCCTGTCTTCTCACGCTTCCAGTCAGTCATACTGACTTCAGGAGTAAGTGGAATGATATCATCTCCTCTACCTCACACCCAACCTTCCTCATTTCACTTCCCCCTTCTGATTTACACCCGCCCCCTTCTTCCCTGTCCTCCCCAGACACTCTCTCCAATTGATATTTACTGTAAACTTCTCAACTTCCATCCCGTCACCATCGGCCACTTCTCCATCACTCTAGCCAAACCACGTGTCTGTCCACTCGTATGTCTACTCCTACCCCTGTCATTGACCACTGGCTGTATGTACACTTCTTACTCAGGTGGTCAGTAGAGGGAATGACCAAGTAGCCATCTCATCTAAGTTTGAGTCCCGTGGAGATGCTGGTGAGCCATCCGAGGACATCATTTCCACTTGTTAACTTCCTCATCTCACTGCAGCTGTTGTACGTAACTATGGTAACCTGCTGGCTAGTATGTGTGGCATTGTCCCAGATGGTGTGGCCTGTTTCTTCCCCAGCTACGAGTACATGGTGAGTGGGGCTGTGTAGTTCCTCCAGCTCCTCACAGTGGCTACTTCTGTAGGAGTCGGTGGTATCAGCGTGGGTGGAGCAAGGTATAATGAGCATTATTCAGAGGCACAAGCTGGTCTTCATTGAGACAAGAGATAGTGGGGAGATATCACTTGCTCTTAGGAACTACTTCGCGGCCTGTGATAATGGCAGAGGGGCAGTGCTGCTGGCTATTGCCAGAGGGAAGGTTTCAGAGGGAGTGGACTTCAGTGAGATCCTCTTCACTTCTTACTCACCCTCACTTCACTACCCCCCACCCCTACAGTGCACCACTATGGCCGTGCAGTCATCATGTGTGGAATACCCTATGTCTATACACAGAGCAGAATTCTCAAGGTTAATACTGCAGAAAGGGGAGTGAGTGCTCCCATTGTCAGTACCATGCCTGTGCCCTGGCCCCTGGTTGTAGTGGTATGATCTAACCACATTGTTCCTGCTGATTCCCTCTAATGGGTGGTGATAAGATTGCAATCAATGTGATAAAGTAATCACTTCCTGTGGCCACAAAACACATGTTCATTTATGAATCACTTCTTGTGGCCTGCCTGGGACATAAGGATGTGGTATGTGTGTGTTGGTTGATGTCTGTAGGCAAGGCTGGAGTACCTGAGAGACCAGTTCCAGATCAGAGAAAATGATTTCCTCACATTTGACGCTATGAGACATGCTGCACAGGTGGGTGTGGCCACTTGGAGAGCAAATCAGCTAAGTGGTTAGGCATGCAATCACTCAAATCACATGTAAAACAACACGACTTAAGGCACACCTAGACTGGCATGACTTCTGTGTTGGCTCCCAGCACTGATGGGAATTCTGTTAGAAAGCTTTCATTATGCCATCCACGTCTGGTGTGACTGAGTGTCAAGGACTGTGCTGCACAAGCTGATTATGACTGTAACTATGTTCACATGACAGTCATGTGACTTTCTTCCCTGCATGTAGTGTGTTGGGAGAGCACTGCGGGGAAAGACAGACTATGGAATAATGGTATTTGCAGACAAGGTCAGTTCAATTGTATATACATGGGTACTACTAGGGCTGAGGCAGTATGGGGGAAGTACCAGGTTATTCCTGTAACCACACACCCAGACCAGAACAAGAGAGAGTGGGTTACAGTGTATGTAGGCATGTTCCCACGGGAATTAGCCACTAGACTCCACCCTGTGGGCCATGGCCACATACTGTGGAGGTGGGTATTGCCATACTCTACTACATATGGTGTCACACACACACACACACACACACACACACACACACACACACACACACACACACACACACACACACACACACACACACACTAGCGTTTTGGGCGTCATGACAAGAGAAGTAAACTCCCTCAGTGGATACAGGTGAGCAATGTGTGTCCACTACATATGTGTTGATGGTTCCATTGAGGTGTGCTATTCACATTGGCATAGTTGACAATGTAGACACACACAATACAAGTGATGTAGCAGATGGCTTTCAAAGAGGGTAGAGTTTCCTTGAAGGGAAGCACGTGTAATAGGGTCTGTGCCAAATTGACTACCAAGGGAGAGGGCAGTCTGTGATCGTTGCTTATCATATGTGTGTGCCTTTGTGGAGATGAAAGGCACTGTCTGGGGGCTGAGGCTAATGGCTGTGTCATCCCGAGATAGTTCCTCTCAATGCCTACAGGTGTCAGCCAGGTCATGGCTGCCAACCTAGCATTGTAATGATGTACATGTACACCTTAATTAGTATGCATACCCAAAGGGTATTGGACACATTCCATGTGATATGTGTGCCTCCAGGAACACCTGAAGGACACACTATGTAGTCTGACAACTGAGGAGGCTATTCAGGTAAGGGGAAGAGGGGGGAGTATTGTGTGACTGGTTCTCTCCCTCTCTTTAGATATGTAAGAAGTTCTTACGAGAGATGGCCCAGCCATCAAGTCAGGTATGTACATTAGGAAATGGACACTGATTTGATACCTCATAGTTATCATGCATTCTTGGTTGCTAGGGCACAGTGCTGTGGTTTGTGGTATTTCCCTGTGATTATCACAGACTATTGCTCTGTAGAAAGAAGGTAGTCACTTTCATTTGGGAGATAGGAGGGAATGAAAGTGAATTATGATGGCTTGCAATTTCATATCTGGTAGTTTCCTATTAGAAGTGATGAGTCTGAACCCCCCCCCCCCCCCCCCCCCCCACACACACACACACACACACACACACTCACACGCACAGGAGGAGCAGCTGGGAGTGTCTCTATTAACAGAGGAACAAGTCAGAGAAAGAGAAAGAAAAAGACTGAGTGGTGATTGACTAGGTCAACGTATTGCGCATGCGCGTATGTAGGAATGCTCTTGCGCCAGCTGCGGTTTGTAATTTATTTCTGAGCATGTATAAATACTCCAATCATCTCGTGGATGAAGGTAGTACGAGCCGTAGTACCTTGGCATGGAGCGGTCTAGAAGTTGCAGTGGTAACGTACCCTCCAATGGCAGCGTTAAGATAGGAGGGCTCTGGAAACGCTCGCAGGGTCTGTCGCGGTTTACGCGACCCAACTACCGCCATCGCGTCTTCATCCTCACCGATCAAGCTCTGTCATACTACAGTGGAACTGTGGACGTGAGGGAATAATTCGTGTGTAGTTTACTTGTATATAGGACCACGTATTGAGCCTTGGCTCCAGCCGTGTAGATCTACATATGTAAGACTTATACAAGTTTACCTGTAAAGTACCTGCAGGATAAATGCAAGAACTGAGTACTCCATTGTTGTAATATTGGTCTGGCGTGTGTGCGTGTTATGTGTGCTGCAGCGTGTAGGCCAGTTGAAAGGCCGTGTAGCTCTGGACACCATTACTGCTGTGGAGTTTGTGGAGGAGTCTGCCTTCAACTTGCCGCACACTTTCCAGGTGAGAGCGGCACGGAAATGTGTTGTGATGTGATGGCTGTGTGTGGACACACATCAGTTCACAAGCATGCTATACAGAACGCACTCACTCTTCCTGTACGATAATGTTCTGTGTACTTAGTACCTTGCATACATAAGAGAAGTAATTTGAGCTATTGTAACGCTATTGTCAAGGGACAAGCTGAGGGATCTTTTAACTAGGGCAGTGTAGCTGCATGTGGTGATGTAAGGTGTGAGGTGCTGCTCACAGACAGCCCTAGTGTTTGAAGTGGTTACAACATGGGCTGAGTCAGAGTGATGGCATGTGCAGTCATAATGTAGTAGGTTACCTCCCACTCAATGGCTGCTGACTGCCTGGAGCTGCAGTCCATGTCGAGGGTGGACTGCTTTTTTGGCAAGTTGCTAACACACTCCTCTCTCCGGTAGTACACACACTGACCGTGTATAGTCAATCTAGCCCTGTGGCTGAATCACACACAATGTCTAATTGATCCTTACCTGATGGAGTAAACAATGCAATGCTTGCTACCTCAGCCCTCTAGGGTATTGTAACTTGCCATATGCCAGCAACCTTGTGACATTAGCAGAAACTAGTCAGAATAACCATCAGGCTGTGGGCAGTAGATGGTCCAGCCCTCCTTGTCCAACTACGCTCCTCCTACTATGAAGCCTTCCATTGTTTACTTTCACCATGTTGGGTATTCTGGTCTATTTACTGTGAGGCTTCTCTCACATCAACACCATTTTTCTCCTTATATGTGAAGCTGATTTCATTCTTTGGTTGTGGTATCACTAGCCATACAAGGAAGTGGTGTGTTCTGTGGGTAATGGGTCCCTGGCACTTCCTGTTAGTAAGGTCACTCATTTCGAGTGTCTGATGGTAGCTGAGCTCTGTGTCTAGATATGAACTTGGGGGGAGGGAGAGAGTTATAGTGAGTAGTGTGTAAGTAGGCCAGGAGCAGTGTACGTCAGTGGCCCAGGTGTGTTTGTGATGTTAAGTTGAATGTGTTTTTTGAAAGTGGCTTCTGGTTTACTTATGACATTCCACTCCATGTGTGTATACCTTACTCCCCTCCTCCCTCTGCAGGTGGTCTACCAGTCCAGGAAGTGTGGGTTTGTAATGCTCTATGTCACAGCCAGAGACAATGCAGAGGTGTCAGACTGGGTGGCAACTCTCAGGAAAGGTACAATGTAGTGGTCAGTAACATGTATACAACAGTAACCACACACCTGCTGGCTGCGGCCTTTTTGTCTCTTTTGTCACCAGCCTTAAGGTGACCTCTTCACTACATTCCTGAGATAAGGAGTGAGATGTGGAGTGATTACCTTGTGTATTTCTCACCACTGTAGCATGTTACCTCAACAAGGAGATGATGATGCACTTCCATCCTGGAGCCCTGTTCAGGAACCGCTGGTCCTGCTGTCAGCAGCAAGGTAGGACCAGTCTTGGGTGCCAGCCAACCTATCACCTTCTCACAAGGAGCTCCTCTCGGTATGCACAAATGAGACGGAAAGACACCCTGAGCAGCAGTTGCAGCAGTGGGAGGAGGAGGTCTAAGAGTGGGAGTGTTCCACGAGAGGAGCGAGCCTCCGGTCCACCCAACAGCAGCCTGCAAGTCCCTGCTAATGACCCCAGTAGTAATGGCAGAGGTCTCAGCAACAGTTGCTTTGACTTGGCCCACAAGCAGATCCAGAATCAATTTGAGGCCCCGGACACTGAGTCTCAGCGTTGTAGCCAGCACTCCACCGAGCCATCCATCAGTATGGGGTGCATTACTCTCACTCACCTCTCACATCATGAGACAGCCATGCCTCCCTCGCTATTCCTGCCCCCTGTGGATGATGATGCCACCAAGACAGACACTCAGAGGTCACCTCTACTGCAGGGGAAGAACAGGAAGAGTCGAATTCAAGTGGCTCCCGAGAATGCAGCGGACGTCACTCCAAAGAGCTTCCCATCCTCTGAAAGCCAGCCTCACCTGACCTACATCTCATCCTATCCAGCGCCCCCCAATCGCTTCACTCACTCAATATCGGCTCAATTCCCCACAATCACTCTCACCAACTCCCCAGCCCATATCAAGGAATACCAATCCCTCACAGTTCCCCGCAACAGCAGACGTGTTAAGACTTACCTTACAACAGTCAGTCCCTCCGTCTGGCAGAACCAGCTGAGCAATAGCCTAAACACATTGCCAGCCAAGCCTGTATTGGAGCCCAAAATATCAGTAACTGACCCAAACACCATTCACGTTTAGCAAGCTCAGTGTGTGTCTACATGTTCATCATTTCTGTATGTGTGTGTGTGTGTCTCTACATTTCTGTATGTATATACATTGCAAGCTGACATTGACATAAGCTTTATACATTACACCTTGAAATGTCACTCTGAAATATTTATGGCTTATTTCTCCGAATGTATCGTTGGCAGAAGAAGTGGAGGAAGAGCACGAAGTAGGACAGGTACACTGTTAGCCCTACCGTAAGAAAGCCGTAGGTAGCGTCACACTTTACGCCGCTAGTCTTCTGCACGTAGGCTGTAGTGACTGCAATTAGTCCCACGACAAACTGCACCAGTTGCAGTGTTGTAACGACCAGTGCAACCACTTGAGGCACTCTCACTCCTGCAGCCTTCAGTGTATAGTATGAGTACATAATGGAGTGAACGGAGTAGTTCATGGAAGCGAACCAGAGCGACAGAGCTGGAATGTAGGATGAGTAGAACGCAGCGTAGGCGAACACAGTGACATGATGATACCAGTGGAGGAAGTTGAGCGGCGTTTTCCGTAATATGACGAACATAGTGTCAAATAGCTCCACGCATTTGGAGAGGAGAAAAAGTAAGGACCACAAGGCGGCGTGAGGAGCCCCAGAGCTCACCACCACGTCGTTACACACACTGTGCAAAAATCCATTGTTCACTAGCGAACTGACCAGGTACGGAGTAAGTGTTAGACTTCCCATTACGCTGAAAACAACTAATCCCGTATTCCACATGGCCAGGGGCCTACGGAGGGAGTAGGCTGGCTTGTCTCGCATCCATCGCTTCCCAGTGAACACGAGAAAAACGTAAATCACGTTGACATAGAGGCCCATCCATCTGTAGTTGGTGTCCAACCACGGCCGTGCCTTCTCCCAACTGAAGCGGCCCTCTATGGGTGCAAGGAAGGGTATGATGGACATCACTCTGCGGAGACACCACGACTCACCAACGCAGCAGTCAGCTCGCGCGATCCAGCTATCCTTATATAGCATGACGTCATCTGTAGAATCTGGCGTAAGTTACACGTTTACGCGTAATCATGAATCACATGTTCCGTTTTCGTTCGTATATCTGTGAGTGAAAAACATCACATGCTCTCTAACAATCACAGTGGTCACTCAGTATACAAAAACAATGTTTATAGAAGTCAAACTCTCTTCTTAACACAATATCTTTGATAGAAGAAGTTGGCAAACAGCAGCAAGTAGGACCCATACAATGCCAATCCAAAATAAAAGACCTGTTTCGTCACCATACATTCTTCTCCTTTGGTCAGGTGTCTGTACGCTAGCAGGTTAGCAAGTATTCCTACCAAGAATTGGGACATCTGCAGAGCAGTGATGGTCTGCATAATGCTAGAAGGCATCCGATAACCGCTGGCCCTGATAGCATAGTAGGTGTACATGATGGCATGTACAATAAAATTGAGAGTTATGAACCAGTTGCCTACGCTTGCCCTGCTGTTGTATTGGCCCCAGCAGTACAGCAGGACTGTAATGTGATGGTACCAGTGGAGGAAACTTAAAGGAGTCTTCCTGAGTACAATAAATGTCGTGTCTCCCAGTTCAATCAACTTGAAGAGCACGAAAAGAAATGACCATAGGTTTCTCTGCGATACAGCAGTGCCAATCACCACCCTCTGGCACACGGAGTAGGTAATACCATTCTCCCATAGTGCAGCAGACAGGGAGGGAAGCAGGGTTAGTGCGCCCAAGGAGCTAAATACAGCCAGGCCTGTGTTCCACATGACCATGGGCGTGCGCAGGGACCATGGAGGCTTGTCGCTCATCCACCATCTTCCCGCGTGTATTAGCAATACATAGGCGGCACTGGCGTACAGAGATAACGTCCAGTGCTGGCTCATCCACTCCACTGCACTATCTTCATCGAAACCACTCTCGATGGGA
>OZ019960.1:0-127655 GCA_963970385.1 Theonella swinhoei | reverse complement strand
ACACAGGAGTAACATGTCACTATGACAACGTAGCACTGGCTGTTAGTGGTGTCGCCCTCCCACAACTTCCTACCTTCTCCAGTGATGAATCTGAGGCAGCAACAACTGAGCTGGAGACAGCTATCTCAGCTGTTACTGACACTCAATTAATGAACTAATACACTGCCTACTTTTTCACACTATTAAATCACTAAGGGGGTGGGGCTGCATCCACCGGATGCGACTCGTACAGCGTGCTATGTGTTTAATCAACCGCAATAATTGATATTTCCGTCTTAATCACATCCGTCTGGTTACCTAGCTATTAACTATAGTGTCTCGAGTCTCTGTCTTTCGAGAAGAGCATTTCTTTGTGTAAAACGTACTGACTGCTATCTCCTTCAAGTGTGCACAGGTCCACGCGTCAACGAGGAGTCAGCAGTGCGTTGTGCCACAGCTACTGGTCATAGGAGACAGCGTCCAGGCCGTATACTCGTGTGTACAGTCCTTTTGCACTTCCTGCACAGTACCTTTCGAACTGCCTTTGACATGAAGGCGGCCAGACAACATATCTACTGTCTGTTACTGTCAACCGCTGTCTCAGCTGGTAAGTCCATTTCATGTCCCCTTGCTACGTCACCCCCACCTCCCCTCTTCTCTTCCTTCTCTTCCTTCTCTCCCAGCTCTTGCCCAGTTCACCGTCAAGCCAGAACCATCTTACACAGTGAATGAAGGGCAGCCCCGCACTGTTCATTGCAGTGCTGAGGTATCTCACCCTCCTGTGTGGCAAGTCAATAGCACCATCATCAATAGCCTTATGAGTGATTTTATAATCAGCCAAGATGCACAATCACTAACAATCCCTTCTGCTAACCGCCTGGTCCACACCGCCGCCTACAAGTGCTCCATTACCCTCAGTAACAGCACAACCATTGAGGCCAACTTCAATGTTACAGTTCACTGTAAGCACTTTTTGTACATGCACTCTCATTCAGCATAGACTGCAGTAGTGCCTGGGGCAGGTTGTACACTGAGAGGTGGGTGTGACCTTGTATATACTCCATCAGCTACCCTCTATTACACGTGTGTACACGCTAACTCCTGTGGGACTGAGCCAACTTGGCACCTCCCTCACTGCCTGTGATGTGTGATGGCCATCTCATTGATTTATAGTTGGCCTTGTGACAGGGGTGGTGAGGTGACATCTTGAATACACATTATATACTCTCCCTCTCTCTCCCCCTTCCCCTCTCCCTCTCCTCCTCCCCCTCTCCCCCTCTCCCCTTCTCTCTCTCTCTCTCTCTCTTCCTCTCTCTCTCTCTCTCTCTCTCTCTCTCTCTCTCTCTCTCTCTCTCTCTCTCTCTCTCTCTCTCTCTCTCTCTCTCTCTCTCTCTCTCTCTCTCTCTCTCTCTCTCTCTCTCTCTCTCTCTCTCTCTCTCTCTCCTCTCTCTCTCTTCTCTCTTCTCTCTCTCTCTCTCTCTCTCTCTCTCTCTCTCTCTCTCTCTCTCTCTCTCTCTCCTCTCTCTCTCTCTCTCTCTCTCTCTCTCTCTCTCTCTCTCTCTCTCTCTCTCTCTCTCTCTCTCTCTCTCTCTCTCTCTCTCTCTCTCTCTCTCTCTCTCTCTCTCTCTCTCTCTCTCTCCCTTCCCCTCTCTCCCCTCTCCTCTCCTCCCTCCTCTTCAGATATAGATACAGAATCAGGCATATCCATAGCTCGCATCCACCAAGACTGTGCCCCAAATAGTTTAACAGCCTATTACAACGAGTCTCTATCACTACAGTGTTTTCCTCCCACTGGCCTGCCCATGGTCAATGTCACTTGGTACCTCGAAGGCAATAAGCTTAGAGCAAAGGACGATCCTACAATTGATTTCTCTAACAAATCGTCGCTACATGATAGTCTACCCCGTCTCTCTTATCCACGCTGGGATTACTACTGTGAGGCTGCCAATACTGTCAATGAAAACTCTCCACTCAGATCACAAAACTGTCCATACATGTAACAGGTAAGTGGTGTGGCCATTGACCACTGTGGGCCTGTCATGCCTACCTGTATCGTGGTGAGCTACGACATGCCTCCCTGGAGGCTGATGTAATGCCATGTACTAGTGTTATGGTGACACTCCCACATGCAACAGCTTTGAACAATCCAACACAATATTCCTTAGAAGGTAGCTGATATGGTAGTTGATATGGTGAACATGTTACCACAAGATTAATAAAAGGTTAATGAAATTCATCCCTTCCCTCTTCCCCTCTCTTCTCCTCCCCCCTCCCTCTCTCTCTCCCTCCCATCTCACTCTTGCCCCTTCCCCCTTCCTCAGAGCCTAACTTGCACGATACCTCAGTCTCTATTCTCTCTGACTCCCGGCCCCTACTGGTGGGCGTGGTCGTTATACAAATATACAATGCAAGATAGTTCCCCCAGTGGATGTCAATGTAAGTTTCCCACAGTACCCCACCAGTACCCCCACCAGTACCCCACTACCCCACCAGTACCCCACCAGTACCCCCCACCAGTACCCCACCAGTACCCCACTAGTACCCCACCAGTACCCCCCACCAGTACCCCACTAGCCCACCAGTATCCCACCAGTACCCCACCAGTACCCCACTAGCCCACCAGTACCCCACTAGGCCCACCAGTACCCCACCAGTACCCCCCACCAGTACCCCACCAGTACCCCACCAGTACCCCACTAGCCCCACCAGTACCCCACTAGCCCACCAGTACCCCACTAGCCCACCAGTACCCCACCAGTACCCCACCAGTGCCCCACCAGTACCCCACCAGTACCCCACCAGTATCCCACCAGTACCCCACCAGTACCCCACCAGTACCCCCAGTAGTCCCACCAGTACCCCACTAGCCCACCAGTACCCCACTAGCCCACCAGTACCCCACCAGTACCCCACCAGTGCCCCACCAGTACCCCACCAGTACCCCACCAGTATCCCACCAGTACCCCACCAGTACCCCACCAGTACCCCACCAGTACCCTACCAGTACCCCACCAGTACCCTACCAGTACCCCACCAGTACCCCACCAGTACCCCACCAGTATCCTCCTCATGTTGTGGTGGATCTGTCATCTCCCTCCCTGTATCTCCCATAGAATGTCCGTTGGTCCCATATGGTCAACCCATCACTCCTGTGGTGATTATAAGATCGTGCAGAGGAGCCACCATGCCTTCACTTGTCTCACCACACTACATATTGATAATGTTACTACGGACAAGGAAGGGACATATAAATGTGAGGATAGTGGCTCTGGTGAATCTTCAGAGATACAGCTCATCCTGGCATGTGAGATATGGGCAGCTGGCCACATACCACACACACACACACACACACACACACACACACACACACACACACACACACACACACACACACACACACACACACACACACACACACACACACACACACACACACACACACACCACTTGATCCATACTACTCCCATATCAAGTTGTGTCCTCACATGACAGAGGATGCCTTCTCTCCCACTATAACTTCTGTCTCCCCACAGCTCTGGTGGGGCCTCTTGTGGTGGACACTAACTCTAAGGTAGTGGAGGATGGCTCCACTCTGGTAGGTATTGGGGAGCAGCTGCGTCTGGTGTGTCAGCTAGACAAGAGTGCATCTCAAGATGACAACAACATTCCTACAGAAGACTTTGTGTATAGCTGGACACATAATGGGTGTGTGTGTGTGTGTGTGTGTGTGTGTGTGTGTGTGTGTGTGTGTGTGTGTGTGTGTGGTGTGTGTGTGTGTGTGTGTGTGTGTGTGTGTGTGTGTGTGTGTGTGTGTGTGTTGTGTGTGTGTGTGCACATGCATGCCTGCGTGAGTGCTTGTGACCTAATTCCATAACTGCCTATTATCCAGGTCTGCTCAGCTCAGTAGCCATGTTGAGGTCAAGGAAGGAAGGGAGCTGGTGGTCACAGCCAGTCTATCTGACTCTGGTAGCTATCAGTGTGAAGTCAGCAGTCCTCCTAACATAATGACTCCCATCTCAGCACATATAGACATCAAAGTAGAAGGTAACCAATGAAGATTGTCCTCTGTTGTTGCCTAGCCTTCCCCCTCCCTCCTCCCCTCTCCTCTCCTCTCATCCCCTCTCCACAGCTCGTCCCCACTGTCACAATACGGCTATCACTGTCTGAGTCCACAGAAGGTCGGGTCTGGGAAGAGGGCAACACAGTGATAGCGGAGTTGGGAGCTGACGTCATTCTCCTCTGTAGTGTGTCCTCACCACGTAATTCGATCTTCACCTGGCATTCCATGGGCCAGGTAGACCCAATACATACATGTACTTGTTGTGGAATAGGGTGGATATCAGTTCTAAATTGTTAGATTCCTCATTCAGAGGTGGTCTGTAATGCTGGAGTTCTCATTCTGTCCTCCAGGTAGTGGGGTCCCAGCAGTTGATCCTGGCCACACCCTCCTCCAGTCGGCTGGCTCTCTCACACATCACTGAAGACGACCTCACCAACTACCACTGTAGTATCAATGACTCTGTTCATTTGCTGCGGACAGAAGCTCTACAGCTGGTAGAGGCCGATTACCTATATGTCAAGGATGGAGCGGCTGGGTGAAGGTAGTCAGGTTTGAAAATGGGTCAGCGTTGACGTTAGTGTGTGAGGTACGTGGAGGGCCAGGGGATAAAGTGAGGTGGTCTGTGGGGGAGAACAAGGATACTGAACTGACCAATCAGATGATAGGAGGCAAGGTGGAGATTGTAACCAATGGCAACAATTCTGTGTTAACCAAACATGAGGTGACAGCAGGTGATGCTGGCAGGTATATCTGCATTGTTGAAGGCATGAGAATGGAATCGAGACGGACATTTGAGGTGAGGGTCACAGTCCCTGGAAGGATAGAGTCGACCTCTGACCCTGACATTGTGGCAAAAACTGGGGATCGGGTACAGTTTGACTGTGTGACCTCTGGTATCCCTCAGCCCAACGTTAGCTGGCTATTCAATGTGAGCCATTCCCAGCCTTCATTATCTATTGTAAGTATGGGCTCCTCCTACCACAGTCACAGCCAATCGACGATGACTCTGTCAAAGATCTACAGAATGGGTCTCTAGTGATTGACTCTGTGTCCCATTCCCATTCTGGGATCTACTACTGCTACCTCCTGGGTACCTCAGAGGGGAGTAAGTTCAACCTCCAAGTGGAAGATGCCAGTGAAGGTGGCTTGCAGTGTGGCAATAGTGAGTCTCTCCCTCTCACCCTTCTTTCCCTTTTCCCTTTTCTGTAATAGTAACTAACACCTTCCCCTCTATCTCCCCCCTCCCCTCTATCTCCCTCCCCTCTATCTCCCCCCCCCCTCCACTCTATCTCCCCCCTCTATCTCCTCCCCCTCCCCTCTATCTCCCCCCCAATCCCCCCTTCAGACTTCAGTGATGATGATTGTACCACACTTCTGATTGGAGGGAGTGTGGCGATCTTGTTCCTGGTACTAGCTCTGTGTGTCTTCATTTTCTGTGTCTGCATTCTCTGTTGTCGTTGGAGAGAGGGACTCTACACTGTCCCTCTCGAACACGAAGCTCTTGAGATGAAGAGACCATACTCCAGTCGCTCTTCTAACGGAGCTGCCACTGGTTTCAGCAATGCTAACAACTACATGTCCTCTAACAGCTATGGCAAGGAGCTCTACCCCATGAGCCTGGCTGCCACAGAGTTTGGTGGGACCATACTGTCGGAGATCCAGAGGTCAGTGACTCCTCCCGCCCCCTCCCCCGTACTCCAGACCCCAGGAACAGGCTGTACAGGGAGTATGTTCAGTACTGACGACCAGAGCTCCCTCACAGCTACCCTGCCCAACTTCCCACGCAGACAACTGGAGGTAAGTGTGTGTGTCTTCCTTCTACTTCACTCGTGAACCTTCAGTACACTCTGCAGTTGGGTGAGGAGTTAGGAGAGGGCGAGTTCGGACCTGTTGTTCTGGGCGTGGCCAGGAATATTGTCTCACATGAGGATATCACTCAGGTTGATATTGGTTACCATGGTTACTGATCAGTATCGTATGTCCTGATTCCATTCTGTAGGTGGTGGTGAAAGTATTGGTACGGAATGGAGATGGGGATGACCCTGACCTGGCCCTAGTTGACTTTGCCAATCAAATGAAGATTGAGTACGAGCACATTGCCTGCATTCTGGGGCTCTGCACTGACACTGAGCCTTACTATGTTCTCTACGAGTATCTGGACCAGGTCAGCTGTGTCCTCTACCATAGGCATCCCATAGTAACCCCATAGGCATCCCATAGTAACCCCATAGGCATCCCATAGTAACCCTATAGTACCTACATGGCCTCCATTGATATGTGTATGGCAGCTGGCATGAGAAATGAGGCCTAATCCCTCCCTCCCCCCTCCACCCAGGGAGACATGAAGAAGTATCTGATAGCCAATCGACCCGTCCCCGGCCAGGTACCCTCCATCACTCCTCATGCCCTCTCTCGACTAGTGCTGCAAGTGGCAGACGGAATGGCCTTCCTTTTCTCCCAACGCATCATCCATGGAGACCTTGCCACTCGTAACTGTCTCATCTCCTCCCACCATCTTGTAAAGATCGCTGACCTCGGCATTGGCCACGACCTCTATCAAACGGATTATTATGACAACGGGTCCCAGCTGCTCCCCATTCGATGGATGCCTCCAGAGCTGCTAGTCCACACGGAAGAAGGCCCCGCCTTCTCTCTACACAGTGACATTTGGAGCTTTGGTGTCCTCTGTTGGGAGGTGTTCACATTTGGACAGCTGCCATTTGAGGGGCTGGCGGACGAGGAGGTCCTGGAGCAGGTCCCCGAGGGACACATGCTGGCCCCGCCCACTGAAGGGTGCCCCCCACACCTGCAGACTGTGATGAGCCAGTGCTGGCACAGGGACCCAGAGGCAAGGCCTCTCTTCTCCACTCTGTGTATGGAGATCAACATCATGGGAGAGGAATAGGCCGTGACATCACACGACATCACACATGCCCTCATTTTTATCTGTTAACACTCAATATTGACATCTTTTTGTTGTCCACATCCTGCAGCCACTCTTATATTGTAAAGTTCAGTGCTTTCATTAAAAAAATTACACAATTACATATTGCACTGTTTAGTTGCATATACTACATGTCACATGTTAGTCATGTGACAGTCACGTGATGATTGAGATGGCTCTGGCTGTGCTCCATGTGGTCACTGCAGGCTACCTAGCTCAGCCAGCTGTGAGGAGAGGAACACAACTAGAGAAGGTGTGAGAGTCTACACCGACATACCTGCTGTAGGAACTGTCTGGCGTTCATCAGTTGGCTGGTGCCATATGTGATGAGACGACTTGTCTGTTGCCGATGGCAGTAGTCCTGAAGGTTCTGGTATTCTATATAGTTCCCACCTCCCACAACAAACACATATGCCTGTACAGAGGGACACAATGGTGACGGCTACCGTCACATGACCTGTAGCTGACCTCTGTGAAGGGAGTCTTGTTGTGGGGAGGAGGGTGGGACTTGTTGCCAGTCGGACGCTGTTGCTTGGGGTCAAAGTACAAGTAATCTTCCATTAGTTGCTGCAGTCAATGGCAACAGTCAATAATCACAGGTCCCCTCAAGACTCGGGGGTAACTTACTCCGGATGTCTTCTGCTCCATCAACTGGTCCACAATTCTAGTCACTGGCAGGTTCTGGGGGAGGGGACCTCAATCACAATGTTCCCCACCCAAGTTGCCCCGCCCCCTACCTTGGTTCCCACCACGAGGTTCTTGACCCCCTCCATCCACTTGGACCCTGAACTCATCCAGTTGGACACTACAGAGCTTCAGGTAGAGTCAGGTGATTGTCACATGATAGTCAGACTGGATCACATGACCTTACCCGACAGAGGTGGTAGAGGCAGTATAGTTACCTAGAGACCTAGGACTCTTCATCTTGGAGATATTCCTAACAGAGAGAGAGAGGCAGGGGGGAGAGGGAGAGGGGGAGGGGGAGAGGGAGAGTGGGAGAGGGGGAGAGGGAGAGGGAGAGGGAGGGAGGGCTTACTTCCATTGCTTAAGATAAGCTAGAGGTGCAGTATTTGCTCCCACACTCTCCAGGGCAGTGGTATGTTGGGCTAGGTCTGCCTACAAAAAGACAACTCTACAACAGCCACACTAGTACACGATGAAGGTTACCTCTGACATGTCCGGGGAGAGAATGAAGTAGATGGAGAACAGTCTCATCTTGTCCTCTGGAGTCCCAGCTGAGGATTAGAGATGGAGTGTAGCATGACAAGGGCTAGCCAGCCGTGAGGGACTCCTCACCAGTCGGGTCAGATATCATGTCCAGTACTGTCTTGTCCAGGGAAGAGATAGATTTAGATATCATCTTGTCCTCCATTTCAAAGAAGACATCCAGTTTCCTCTCCTGTGATGTGAGACATGGCTTTGTCAGAGGGAGGGAGGGAGGGAGGGAGGGAGGAGGGAGGGAGGGAGGGAGGGAGGGAGGACCTTGATCTGGTCCAGAAGAGCAGTAGCAATGTTAGTATGTACATCAATACTCTTCTTTCTCTCCATTAGCTCAGGTAAGGATCTATGTGTTGACAAACAGGTTAGGACAAGGGAAAGAGGAGGGAGGGAGGGAGGGAGGGAGGGAGACACTCACTTAATGGCAGTTCCTAATTTTGATGTCTTATCTGTCAAAGTTCCAGCTGCTGAGTCAGTGTCTTCTCCCTCTCCTAGTCCCTGTACACAGCAGAGACTACCATTATGATAGCTGCTAGGAGAGGGGAGGGGAGAGAGACACTTGCCATGGACTTCAAGGCCATTACTTCCTCCTCTGAAGTCTTGTACTCATTGAGTTCGGCCTGAACTGCATCTGCCATGGTTGGAAAGGGACTGGAGATGGGGGAGGGAGGGAGGGAGGGAGAGAGGGAGGGATTCAGATGAGCTGAGAGGGGAGACTATACCTGCCACGATGGGACTGCCAAAACCTGTCAGAGTGCAAGAGGTCATAGGTCTTCTGGTCAGGTGTGGCAGTAGATGAGGGGGAGGGAGGAGGGGAGCCTGTTGAGGGAGTCAGGTGGACTCTGTTCATCTCTAAAGTCTGTAGGCAGTGATGTCAGATATTGTAGAGGTCAAAGGTGAGTGGTACCAGACCTCACCAATACATCGTGTGCGAGGGCCTGGTAGGTCCAGGTATGGTGGAGGGGTGTGGCCAGGTCCACATTCCGATCCAGAATGACTAACAGAGGCCGACTAAAGCTGGCAGAATGACAACACAGAACAAGGATGCAGTATACTAAGGATATACAGAACTGAAGACAGTATACTAAGGATATACAGAACCGGATAGACAGTATACTAAGGATATACAGAACTGGATAGACAGTATACTAAGGATATACTGCTATACCTGAGTTGTGCAATATCTCCAGTGAACATGGAGTTGCGTGGATCTCTGACATTATCCCTCAGTCTCTTGTCCACTTTCTGAGCCACCATCTCAGCTGCGTTGCCACGGGGACAGCGAATGATGGGCACTGTGCCTGTGTGTGTAGGTGAGAACAGTCTACCGGGAGGAGGAGGGGAATGGGGAGGGGGGGGAGGGGAGGGGAGGGGACTTACCAGCACTGACAAACACAGAGAAGAGACAGTCAGCAATGGAGTCACAGACTGTCTCAATCTCAGTGTCCAGAACATCTGGACGATTTAGAGCTGAGGGAGGGAGGGAGGGAGGGAGGGAGGGAGGGAGGAGGAAGGGAGGGAGGGAGGTGAGCGAGGGAGGGAGGGAGGGAGGGAGGGAGGGAGGGAGGGAGGGAGGGAGGGAGGGGTGAAAAGTGAGTGACAAGTCACTACATACCATAATAGGATATATCTTCTGTCTTCTGGTTCCTCATTATAAAAAAGTCGTCTTCTAAAGAGATGAAATTCAGGTACTGATCATACACCTGTAGGAGAGAGGGAGGAGGGGAGGTGGGGAGGAGGGGAGGTGGGGAGGAGGGGAGGTGGGGAGGTGGGGAGGAGGGGAGGTGGGGAGGAGGGGAGGTGGGGAGGTGGGAAGGAGGGGAGGTGGGGAGGAGGGGAGGTGGGGAGGTGGGGAGGTGGGGAGGAGGGGAGGAGGGGAGGTGGGGAGGTGGGGAGTGAAGCGTCTTGTGGCTATCCTCACAGTACAAAGGTCACGTGCTAACCAATGAATGACCTTTCCAATTTGAGCCACACAATTTGTCTCCAGACTCGTCTTTGCCAGTTCTTCCAGCAGAGGTCGTGGGATGGCCGTTACAAGGTTGAGGTAGTACTTCTCATAGAGCTGTGCTCTGCAGTCCTCACACACACGATGGATGTTGGCATCGGTCGGCATTATGAAGTACACAGCTACAGCGTCCGAGATCTGCTCTCTTGGGGAGTCAATCTGCCTGAGATGGGGAGAGAGGAGACCGGCCTCACTGCACTACAGAGGTACTGGTCACTACAGAGGTACTGGTCACTACAGAGGTACCGGTCACTACAGAGGTACCGGTCACTACAGAGGTACCGGTCACTACAGAGGTACTGGTCACTACAGAGGTACCGGTCACTACAGAGGTACCGGTCACTACAGAGGTACTGGTCACTACAGAGGTATCGGTCACTACAGAGGTACCGGTCACTACAGAGGTACTGGTCACTACGGATGTGAAGGGGTGGCCAGGTTGCTAATGGTGTACATACAGGTGGAGGGTGACTCCCATGTCCCTCAGTTCCTTCACGGACAGGAGGGGGGAGATGATGTCGGAGCCATACTGATCATAGACCAAGACCTTCCAGACTGGCTCAGAGGCAGTAACTGTACCACGAGGGAGAGGCTGGTTCAAATTGAGCATCCTCTTCAGTGCAGCTGAGAGAGAGGGGGGTTGGGAAGTGGAGAGAACATGACATAGAGACATCAGCCCTATATGAGCGAGTTCTCACCAATTTGCTTGCTTCTGAGCATGTTCTGGGAGGACGAAGGAGGCGCTGCAGTGGCCATGAGCAGCAACTCAACATGGAACGAGTGTAGGGTCGTTTCGGGTTAAAGTGTGGGTGTGCACTAAAAAGATTTACGCTGCGCGCTCGGACTCTCGACAAGACGACCTTCTCTCGGCGGGATACTCCTTCCCCACACTCGCTACTAGCCAACCAAGGTCACTATGTACTCCGAGTGTGCGTCTCTGACAGACAGGATCCAGGAGCGCGAGTTTCCGAGCGTAGTGCTCCACTCCTACCCTTCCCCCGTCGGCAGAGACGTGGTTCGTAGCATTCTCACCCCCCTGAGAGAGCTATTAAAACCACGGGGAGAGCCCTCCGAGGGCGATGTCTTCCCCTTACCTTCAAGTCCCCTAAAGACACGCGAGCAGGTGGAATGGACCATGGAGGTAATAGGCTATGGCCTATGTCTGCCTCTTGTTGACAAACTCCTCATTAGCGGCTGCGTTGACGTGTACGAGGACTGGCTATCTGCCCTCTCCACCCCTCACCACACTGTCCCTGCCCCAATTGTCGATGATCCTGGACACTATACCAGGATTATTTTCAATCACTTTTACCAGCTTTTTATGCCCCGGGAAAATTCCTCCGAGCCCTCCATCCCCCCGAGTGCCTCACCGACAGACCCCCAGTTTGAACTGTGCCAACGTGTGCTGCAAATCACGCACTCCATTCTCATGGAACCGTGTGAGACACTCTCAGAGGCAACATGGGAGGCAATATCTAAGCAGCTTCTCACTGTAGCTGACGTTCTTCTCTCTCCTCCACTTGATCCCTATTGTTCAAACCTAGCCTCCATGCTCTCCTGTCAACTGATCCACGTTCTCTTCGAGGCCTGGCTGCGAGCGTGTACAGCCTTCTTCCCAGCTCCTCATCTATGGAAGTCTCTTCGTGAACTGTGCCTTCACTGGCGACACCACCACTGCCTGGCAGAGGAGTGGAGCAGGCTAATGTATTCTCTCACCTTCAAAGTAGTGTGCCACCTCTTCTCTCCTCGCTACCTCGATCACCTTCAAGTTCAGCTGGAGGAGGACTCAGACTATTCTCTCATTCTTCAGTCAGTTCCGTCGGCCTCTCTGGTGCAGTGCTGGTTTCGCATGCTCCACACCATAGGCAACCCCGTGGAGCTGTCCTATATCACCACCTTCTCTTCCCTCCCGGCCTTCCAGAAGGTCGCCTCAGAGTCTGGGGATCAGTTCGCTGCCCTACCCCACGACCTCCCGCTCATCTTCCATGAGGCAATGAAGGGCGTGGCCAGGATGGTATACCTCTTCCTTGGCCAGGAACCCCAGAAGAAAGAGGAGTCCCAACCATCAGTGGATACATCCTCCCCTGCCACGCCCATCTTGCCACGCCCCTCTCCCATGAACCGAAGGAACAGCCACGAGAAGACCACTGGTTCTGGTGGTGGACCTGCGACCAGGCACAAGACCAGTACCTCAGTGTGGTACGCCCCATCCCCCAAAGCCCTCCCCATCCCTCACATGACCCCTCTCACTCTCCCTCAAGCCACTGACATCAAGAGACCCAGAGGTCAGAGTCCACTATGGCCGTAAAATTTGTAGTGGGACTATCTGCTGCTTTCCTTGCAGGGAACACACTCCTGCACCTGGTGGGTAGTTGGCTGTTTGAAGCTGCCTCCTGGCCTCTTCACAGTGAGTGCTGCTCAGAAGTTGTAGAACATGGTGTGTGTACTTTACTTACCTAGAGAGGAGAGGGGAGGGAAGGAGGGATAGCGGTCGGTCTACCATCTTTCAAAGTATGGTAGACTTGGAGTCCAGTGCTGACCCTGTTCCCACCACACCCCTCGAAGATCTGGCCCAGTTTGAGGCTGGTCGTGCGGAGGCATTAGGAGCACTGTGTGCTGTGTTCTCCTCCCAACCATGTGGAGAGCCATTCCTCCCTGTCTACCTCGGCTGGTTTTACCACTCTCTCTGCCTCGGACTACAGCAGAATGAGGTGCTGTGGAAAGTTGAGAATACTTAGTTTTAATTTCTCCCCTCCCCTCCCCCTCCCCCTTCCCCTCCCCCTCCCCCTCCCCCTTCCCCTTCCCCTCCCCCTCCCCCTCCCCCTTCCCCTTCCCCTCCCCCTCCCCCTCCCCCTTCCCCTTCCCCTTCCCCAGCTGTCCCAGGGACAAATGATGACACGCATTCTCCTCAACTCCCCAACTCTATTTCGAAAGGGACTCCCTGGTATCAACCTCCTCCTCCCTCACTTCTTGTCTGCACTGGACCAGGTGTTACCTCACTCCGTTCCACAAGTCAGGTGAGGGAGGAGCATGTGGTGTGGGGTGATTGTGATGGTGTGATTGTGAGGGTGTGCTGTGTCTACAGGTGTATAGTTGACAGCCAGGAGTTACGCCATGCTGCCATTCAGCTCCTCCTCTCCATCCTATCCCTCCCTCTTCACTTCCTCCACCAACCTCTGCCAGGTACCTCTGGAAATAGGGTTCAGTTGTGAGCAAGCTACTTGTCCCCTCTCTTTCTCTCTCTCTCTCTCTCTAGCAATGCCTGATGCGGAGGGAAGTGGGCAGGAAGGTAAGGAAAAGACATTCTATAGCCTGAGGGACTGGATGCTGTGGCTCCTCTTCTCTGCCATTGAGCATGAAGAAGATGCCACTAACATTCAGTTGCTACTTCACGGGATGCTGGTCAGCTTGCAGGATATCGGTAGGTGGGACTTACATACTCACTGAGAGAGTACCTACCTCCCCCTCCCCTTCCTCCTCCTCCCTCCCCTCCTCCCTCCCCTCCCCTCCTCCCTCCCCTCCCCCCTCCCCCCTCCTCCCATGTGACACGTGTAGTGATGTATGAGAATGCAGTGGCCAGGATGGCTGAGGAGTGTGCAGATGAAGGATCTGTAGCAGAAAAGAGAACTGAATTTTTCTCATCAGTTGACAAAGGTGTACTCTCTATCACAGTCAGTGTTAAATTGCCCCTCTCTACCTCTCTCCCTCCCTCTTCTCCTCCCCTCCCCCCTCCCCCTCCTCTCCTCCCTCTCTCTCTCCTCTGCTGGGTAGACTATGGATCTGCTAGTCTCTTCAGGCGGGCATGTAAGGCGGCCCACTGGTGCCTGTTGTCCCAGGAGGGCTGTCTCCACACTTCTCTAGCGGCTCTGGAGCTGCTTCAAGGACTAGCACAGCTGCAGTTTGAGTACATTGGTGAGTTGGTAGGGGAGGGTGAAAATGGAGGTGATAGTCTGTCTCCCTAGACCATGGGGACCTGAAGCTGGCTGTGGTGTGGGTGTGTGACTACATCCAGCACAGGGCCAAGAAGGATAAGGACAGTCTTCACCGCTCCAAGGACCTCCACACCTCCATTGTGGCTGCCTTCTCCTGTCTCCTCTCCTGGGTCAGCCTCCACCCCTATCTCCTGGGGGACAAGGTCAGGCTCCACTGCACAGTGATCATAGACACAATAGTGGTCACATTGAGGATATAGATTCACCTCCTCCCCCCTTCCCCCCTCCTCCCCCTCCCTCCCCCCCCCCTCCCAGAGTGCCCTGCATGCTGTACTACAGGTGGTGGAACTGGGGATATCTGGGTCCTTCTCACAGGTAATGTCATGATCCTGTCCAATGTGTAGCATGACAACTGTCTCTCTTCTTCACTGCAGAGCCCCTCAGGCCCCACAGCTTACAAAGGTACCAAACTAGCTACATCAAAACTCCATTTATCTTCTCCTCCCTCCCTCCTCCCCCCCTCACCCCTCACCCCTCACCCCTCCCCCAGGTGAGAAGGAGCTAAGGCCCATCTCTGGACGTGTAAAAGACATCGCTGAGTTTGTCCTGTCATGTATCATGGAACAAGTAGTAGGTCTTGTAACAATTCCCCATTTGTCCATTTCCTCCACTGTACCTGGTTCCTCCCTGGTCTTCAGGGGGCCTTCCCACTCCCCTGTGGGGCTGAATCCCACTCCAGTCTCCTCAATGAAGAGCACATCCTCGCACGACTTCCTGTAGGAGGGAAGAAGGTCAGTGAATACTCTAAACTATGTTTTCTCCTTTCTAGTGAAGGTGTACTGTTAGACTTCCCCCACTCTGTATGTTCCCTGAGCTGTTGTCTCTTCCTCTATATCTTCCCCACATACAAGGATGTCCATTTCCTATATTACCTGTCAGACTTTGACCCAACACATTCAGTGTGACAGTGAAAATATGTCTAGCCTCATTCCCAGACATTCCCAGACATTCCATATGCATAATTATTGTGCAGGGGAGGGGGAGTTTGAAATTGGGGAAGTTCCCCCTTCACAATTAACATGCACATTATGCATATTACCTGGGAACCGAGGGCCCCTAGTGCCATGGGGACTGCTGATAGTCATGTGACTCTGCCATGGGGACTGCTGATAGTCATGTGACTCTGCCATGGGGACTGCTGATAGTCATGTGACTCTGCCATGGGGACTGCTGATAGTCATGTGACTTTGCCATGGGGACTGCTGATAGTCATGTGACTCTGCCATGGGGACTGCTGATAGTCATGTGACTTTGCCATGGGGACTGCTGATAGTCATGTGACTCTGCCATGGGGACTGCTGATAGTCATGTGACTCTGCCATGGGGACTGCTGATAGTCATGTGACTCTGCCATGGGGTCTGCTGATCTGCCATGGGACTGCTGATAGTCATGTGACTCTGTGTTAGCAGTCACTATACCCTCATTCTACAGGTGGACTCACAGTTCCGCTATTTCCTACTGGACAACACAACCATTCTGGGTCTTCTGGAAGCTCCCTTCACTGATGGTCAGTCCTACCTTTTGGGAGGGGCTGGGCCCTAATATGCCTTTTGGGAGGGGCTGGGCCCTAATAAACCACACCCCCTACCACTGGAGAGTGGCTGGGCTCTAATAATGGCTGTTGCTAAATACAGAGACAAGATTGGTCTTCTCTAGTGATTCTGATGTCATTCTTTGTACGAGGAATGGGGACTTAGTCACCACATCCTTAGCTGGGCTACATTTCTTTGCAGATGCTGCTCCCTCAATGACAGCTGTCATCCGTGGTATGTCTGGTAGGCATTGCTGGAATATGCAGTTGCAGATGAAGCCACGCTCTACACAGGTACATGCAATACAACTACATATCTTCTGAAGACCAAGTGCATATTTAGTGTAACTGTTGTGGAGAATAGAACAAGTGATTGTGAAACACTAAAACTCCAAACTAGGCAGTTAGGATGTTTTTTAATGCATTATGCAACAAAAGGTATTACTTTGTCATTACTGTAACATCCGTACTTGGTCCCTTCACTGTCAGGTGATACCTCCACACCCCACACCAATGGTGACCCACCCCCCTCCCTCTTCCCCTCCCTCCCCTTCTTCCTCCTCCCTCCATCGAATGCCATGGCCAGAAGAGGCATCCCACATACCCTCCCTGAACGAGTACGTCATACTGTGTCATGGAAAGAAGGGGGGAGAGAGGGAGGGGGAGAGAGGGAGGGGGAGAGACTGGAACTGTAATCTGGTATAGTATGTTTGCATACCACTAGAAGAGGAAGTTGTTTTCAGTAGTTAGTACAGATATAGCAATCCCAGTGTTATTTTACCAAACATGTGAGCTATCCACTTTCCTGCCTCCCATGGGAGTGTACACAGCATCACTGGCCAAGTATTACCCAATTGAGAACTATCAGAAAGTATGCATGTATGTATGTATATATATGTACAGAGACCAGAGCATTCCTAGTCTGGATGCAATAGTAAATGGGAATGGTCGCCAGCAGTATGAGGAGATGGAGAGGCTGGTGGCCCAGCAGATAGAGATGGAGTCAGCCAAGACTGGCAGTGACCCCACCCACACTCATCCACACCATCACATCCCTCACCTCTCACAGGAACCACCCCACAGGTCAGCCTATATCTCACAGTCTAAATGTGTGCCCCCTGGAGGTGTGCCCCCTGGGGGAGGGACCTACCTAATGGAGGGGGGACCTAATGGGGGGAACTGGAGGAGGGACCTAATGGGGGGGACCTAATGGAGGGGGGACCTAATGGGGGGGGGGAACTGGAGGAGGGACCTAATGGGGGGGACCTAATGGGGGGTGACCTAATGGGGGGAACTGGAGGGGATCTTATTGTGTGTCCTGTTTGGTCGTCGTACACTACTGTGTGTCCCCAACACCACTTCTTGGGTGTTGACTGGAGGCCACAGGTAGACTACACCTGAGGAGGAGGCGTGGATGGTGTTTTGTATAGAGAGAGGTCTCCCTAGTCCCCTGGCAGTGTGGGGGTGGTCAGTTAGGGAAACTCCAGAGTAAGTCCAGCTATGTGGCATCCTCCTCTGCAGCAGAATGTCATTGATATTGAGATCACCTGGCCCTACCTGCACACTTAATAGGTAGAGGAAGCTGTATAGATGACAGTGGTTTCTCCCTCTCCACCTACAGGACCCAGGAGGCAATTGAAACTGGACGCTTGTTCATAAGTCACCTTAGCCTACTTGGAATAGAGACTGTACAGGTTAGTATAGAACGGGGACACTGCAGCACCAATTGTGCAAGTGCCTGTACACGTCAACAGGTGACCTTAGAATACACACATTCCTACGGTGTATATACTACCTTATAAGGCAATGTGAGCTAGCCATGATGAATAATGCTGCTGTGAGGGGAATCCCCTGCATGATTAGTGGGGACTACCACACTGCAGGGCTGTGATAGTGGTAGCTGCCTAATGCTGACAAAACTAAGAGTAGGTATCACAATGTGAGGGGAGGGGAGGGGGAGGGAGGGTACACTAGGTGGAGTGGGAATGGAGTATGAGCTCACATATTCTGAGAGTGTGAGTATGGCAATTGGCTGGTGAGATCATGCGAGGATGGTAGAGGGACCTGTACATATATGGCAATTGACTGTATCCTACTTCAATAGCTAACCCTAGGGTGAGGTTACCAGGAAGTTGGTTGACCAGGTATTGCATGCCACAGGTCACCACTACATTTGCAGATGGAGTGGAATGTGTGTAGTTAAGATGTCAGTTGCTGAATGTGTAATGTGTAAGAAACCATAGCAGTGAATTTAGAACTAGCACTACCTCCATAGGTGTCGTAGCAACAGGGTAATCCCCTGATTCCTGCATCCACCCTATTCGCAAGGGCTTGTAAAACTCACTCCCTTCTACCCCCCCCCCCCCCCCCCTCCCCCTCTCTTCCACAGCAACAGGCAGGTCACAGGCACTCCATAGTCATGCTGGACCACACCCACCCTGGCCTAAAACATGCCCTAGTCAGTTTGGACCGCCTCCCGACCAGATTCTGTAATACCGTATTCATTGTCTACTGCAAGGAGGGATGTCACAGCCCTGAGGAGATCCTAGCCCAACAAGTATGTTTACATGCTTTGGGAGGAAGCTAATTAATCATGCTAATAAAGGCCAGGGTAAAGTTCACATATTTGACCTCTGCAGTAGACAGGCTGTGAGGCATGCTCAGCAATTTGCTCTGTCTGCCTTCATGGTTCTTCCCCTATCACCTGCCTTCCTCCTATTGCCTATCACTTGCCTTCCCCTCACTTCCCTTCCCACCCCCTCTCACACACCCAGAGTCAGTCAACCATCAGACCACATGAATTCACGGAGTTTGTCCAAGGGCTGGGGTGGACCGTGGACCCCTTAGGCCATGCTGGGTTCTCAGGGAAGGTCAGACCTGGACGTCCAGATGAGACAGGTCACATGCTCAGCTTTGGTGCTCAAATCCCCTCCCACCCATTCCCGTACTACGCCGATTCTGTGATGGAGATGGCATTCATTCAGCCTGTCTTACGACCCTCCTCCAGCCATTCGTCTGCTAGTCTACGTAGTGTGGAGTCATCCGACTCAGGCCAGGAAACTGTTTCCATGGCCAGCAAGTCCAGCCTCCCAACACTGGAGAAGGAGCCACTTGGGCCTCAGGCGTCTCTCCCGTTCCTCCTCCATGGGCGAGAGGGTGGGGCACAAGTCCCGTCGAGTGATGGGGAGAGGTTTTATACTCTCCCACTGCGAGGGAAGCAGACTAGCACTCGAACAGACATCCCGTCCTCCGACACTCCTCGTAAGAAATCAGCTGTACCACAGGACTGTGCAGTGCTGGTTGTCTGGCTGGAGCGATATGAAGACCACGCCCTCTTCCCTCTGGAGGCTATGAGTGGCCTACTCCATGGTGGATCGTTCTCTGGTCCAAGCAGCAACCGCCTGGCCCTGCGCAGAGTGCTGCCATGTATCTTCATTCACATGCTTCCATCAGGCCTATTCCAGGTCACCACTACTGGTCCAAGGTAAGACCTGTGGGGGTGTATAACAGTCACCTAATGAAGTGTCAGCACATTCCTGAGATCACACTGTGACCACAGTTCCTCTATCCTTGTTAACTGGGAAATGGGAAAATCCCACTCCTTTGATCTCTCTTCACACCTACACAGAGGCGATTCACTGGCAGGCCCTCTATTGGAGGGGATGGTGGTCAGTCCCCGTTCCCTGAGCCGGCTAGTGAGACTCACAGCAGCCAACATGTGTGGTAGACATCGCCTCGATAATGAAGGGTATGTGCTCATGTAACATTGTGTCCTCATATAACATCCACCTTGATGAAGTTGCCTGAGGTGTTGAGGTAGCCATAGTAACACCAGAGTGGCACATTGAATGTAAACTCCCTGCCAGCTATTTGCCTTGCTCTGCACTTTTCATTTTATAATCCAAAACTCCCCGGTCCTTACTATGGCCATCACTTTCATATTGTTTACTCAATTGCATGCCTACTAAGTACATATACATCTTGTACCCCTGTTGTAGGTACTGCCCACCCCATGTCAAGAGAAAGAGGAAGATCGAGGAAATTGGTTCCCTATACTCCCAGAGGACACAAGTGCCAGAATTTTACTCCAAACTGCTACTGAGGGAATCCTTGCAAGAAAAACCTTGATAGTTCCTATCTTTGACGTCATACGTCATACGTCATGCCTGTAGTTTTGCGTCATCAATTTCCGTAGGATGTATGTTCATGTGTGGGCAGCTGGGGATTCCCCCGTCACGCAGCTATAAAGCCGTGTAGATCAATTAATTTGTGTATTTGGTTGGTCACTTCACAATCTGTTGTCACTTGCTGTAGTTGGTATGGAACGTTTGGGTTTGCGAACGACTTACAGCCAGGCAGACCTGGAGCGTGCGTCACAGGCGCCGGGGAAGATCGACGGTATGTGTTCTAACTTTGAGTCTCTGAAAGGCCTTGACTCGGGGATCGGGGGTGAGTGTAGTCTGTCTCTGGGCGAAGAGCCGCCCGTGCCGCCTAAGCTGATGACTGCCCGCGTGGACACAGAGGTACAAGACTCTGGGATAGGTGGCGAGGCAGAATCAGAAGACGAGCCTGAGCGCGACCGCGCCGCAGTAGAGACGCCGAAGCTTGCCCCAGTTGTGGTGGAAAAACAGGCACCGATGCCCCGTCGGCCGCGGAAAACTATCGTTCCAGGCCGAGCGACTACGATGGAGTACAGTATTCCCTCTCAACCCTCGTCTCTGACTACCAGTACCAGTTCTGGATATCAAAGCAACTCAACTCCGGCACCGACCGAGGGAGAAGTACACCGCATCCATCTTCAGAACCAGTGGCAGCGCATTCTACTCCAGCAACAGCTGCACTACCTTCTTCCCAACAAAGAGGGAGACACGTAAGTAGAATTAGCCGTATTCATCTTGTTCTTTGAACCTTGACATTATAACATTTTTCATTTTGTAGAGGCCTCCACTTGGCAGTGATCCACAGCCGGCCCGATATCCTGACCCAGCTGCTGGCCCTGGTGGCCATTGACAGTAGACTGCACCCAGCCCTGGACGAGCAGAATAGTCTCTACCAGGTACCCACTGACCCTATTAGGGGTATCTCCCCTGTCAGGGCTATAGCTACATGTACGTGCTCACTAGGGATTGTATAAACTAATAAGGAATGCCGGTGGATACCCAGCGTATGAATACTACCTCAATCATGGACTGTAATGTAATGTGACCTTGTTGACTCTCCCCCCTCCAGACTGCTCTGCATATAGCAACCCATACTCAACAAGTGGACATGATCCAGAAACTCTTGGCAGCTGGAGCGTCCCTAGAGCTGACAGATCATAAGGGAAATACCCCATTACACATTGCCTGCAAGTTCAGTTCAACCAAATGCCTGGATGAAATAGTGAGAGGTGTTCCTCTGGAGATCCTGACCGATGTAGCCCACACCCGTAACCACCAAGGACAGACATGTATCCATGTGGCCACAGAACACGGGAACACAGATACATTGCGCAAGATGAAGAGTATTGGAATTGACATGAATATTGAGGTGTGTGTGATGTGGTGTAATGTGCCCTATAGAGAATGAGAGGAAAAGGATGTTGGTGTTAAGGCCGGTAGTAATTGAATGGGGGGTTAATTATTGCGTGGTGTTTACTCTAGCCACAAGTTGTATATGAGTTGAGGGAGGTCCCAGCTGACGTCTCTGGGGGTCCCTTAGCCTTTCACAGTATACACACTGTGTATAGGATGCTTTGTTTATGTAAACATTTCCTATTGATATGATGTCATTCCAACACTTATATTTCTCCCATGATGTGCAGGATTACCACAGTGGGAAGACTCCCCTACATCTCGCAGTGGAGAAGTGTTCACTGACTGACGTGCAGTTTCTGACAGAGACATGTCAGGTGGATGTCAACAGACCGACTTACTCCGGGTGCACTCCACTCCACATTGCTGCTGGTCGGGGTAATATTGCGGTCGTGGCCTACCTGCTGTCAATGGGAGCGGACCCCGATCTAGAGACAGACGAAGGAGACACGGCACTGGACCTAGCAGGCTCCCACCAGGTGAATATCACACACAATATCTCTCTCACTGCTGCCATGGATCATGCCAGTCCATTAATTGCCCACCTCTTCTCTATGTCCCAGGTTGCAACCATCCTCACCAAAGCAGCGGCTCTGAGATGGCTGAATCTGTGAATATGCACATCCACTCAAACCCCACTCTTCCTGTACACCTCACTACTGCACGCAATTCTTTGCTCTATATACCGTCCGACTTATCATTGTGTGTACCTGCCATTCCACATTCCACACCATTCTCTGTATTAAATGTTGTGTTGCTGTGTATGCAGTCCTTATAATAACAAATTATTTTATGTTAATTAAGACAGTATGACTGTGTCACGAAGTGGCTGTAGCTTTCTGCTCTAGCTCTGTAGTGTGGTCAGACTGAGATTCAGAGGATGTGCTGGTTGCTTTGAGGGGTTTAGAGGCAGGTCTGCTCAAGACCTTACTCAGAATGCAGTAAGTGTAGTCCTCAGCATGGAGAGGGTCGCAGTAGAGAGGTGACGTCTTGTCCTCTGAGTACCTAGTGTGGGGGGAGGTACGGCCTCAGTCCACTACACACCCAGAACATTGACTTACTTCATCTTTTCTCGGAAGAACCGACTTGAAATTGTATTTTCTGGAATTCACAAGATAAACGTGATATCACCTTGTACAAACTGACAGACTGTCCCAAGGCCTGCTGGGTACTATCCCACCATCCCCTCCCACCTAGTATATAGTACTCTACACATAGCCATCAGGGACAGCACCCTAGTGCTAATACCTTTGAATATTGTTAGCATAACTTTCTGCATGTTCGCCCTATGAACAAGGAAACAAGCAATATCAACAGCAGGACTGAAAATGGGTAATGGTCCTGTGATTGTGGTATGTACACATGCTGTCTGGCAGGTGAGATCACCTGTGAGCTATAAGCTCTAAAATCTGCATCAGGAACTTCCCCAGTCCCCTGTGTCTGACTTCAGCACAAAGATGTATCTCATAGCTGTAGGGAGGAATTCACACTTGAGAAGTGCTGAAATGATACATGATGCAACAATGAGTTCGTGTACTGAGCATAGTCTATGTACAAGTATGCCAGCTCTACTATGTCCCAGGCTCTCCCTGGCTACACAATGTTAGAACCACCAGAAATCGAAAAGCGGAAGAGAACAATACACCTACCATTGCACCCACCAATGGACCCACCAATGCACCACCAATGCACCCACCAATGCACCCACCAATGTACCCTCCAATGCACCCACCAATGCACCCACCAATGCACCCACCAATGTACCCTCCAATGCACCCACCAATGCACCCACCAATGCACCCACCAATGTACCCACCAATGCACCCACCAATGCACCCACCAATGCACCCACTAATGCACCCACCAGTGCACCCACCAATGCACCCACTAATGCACCTACCAATGCACCCACCAATGCACCCACCAATGTACCCACCAGTTCACCCACCAATGCACCCACCAATGCACCTACCAATGTACCCACCAGTGCACCCACCAATGCACCTACCAATGTACCCACCAGTGCACCCACCAATGCACCTACCAATGTACCCACCAGTGCACCCACCAATGCACCTACCAATAGAGAACTTCAATTCCATCGTCCAAGTCAAATCTGAAATTTACAAATCCAACCAAATCGTCAGAGTCAGTCTTGCGAACTAGTAGAAAGCTGAGTGCATGTGGGGGGTGAGTGGGAGGGGAAAAAGAGAGAGAGTGTTCAGACCAAGCCCCTACTGCTTACTTACCACGCCATTTCATCAGTCAATTCCTGCCACTTGTCCCTGTCACTCCAGCCCCACCCACCACTGATGTAACTATAGCATTAGTCATGATATCATTATGACATCATACATTTACCTGAATATGATACTCATTGCACAATAATAAATTACATAGCAGACAATGAGCATATTAGCAGTACAGAGTGTGGCCAACTCACTAGTCCTTGACACATGTCTTCATCAATTCAAAAGCCCACTTCTTGTCTTCCTCAGACACATCCTTCACTGGATAGAAGGCCACACTCACATCCAATCTGGACAATACAGAGACCCATTACGCAGAGATGTGGTTCTTAAGGTAATGTATACCCATTTCTGCTGAACTTCTTGAAGGCTTGCAGTGGCTCCATGTGGTCGCCCATCTAGGAGGTCGATGATGGTGGAGTAGTGTAGCATTAATACTGGGACAATACCTCATAGGCTGCTGTCACCTTGGCCAGAGAGGCTGCCACTTCTGCTTGTTCCTGTGGGGAAGCAACATATAAGGTTGATGTGGTGGGACACCCATCTGGTGTGCAACCTGTTTTCTTCTGGCCTTTTTCTCTTTCCCTCGTCCGGCCTTCTTCTGCAGAGTTGCACTATAATCATGATGTCAGATAGCTCCGACCAGCTCACCTTGGATTTTGGAGGCATGGCTACATATGGCTACATAGAGCTAGCCTCGTTCGTTCCTTCACGTTCACGTACGTTCGGATCGGGTACGTTTACTCCGCGCGCTGCGCAATGGCGCTGAAGTGCGCGCGAATTTTCAAAGAATGAAGAAAAATGCAAGGGGAGAAAAGGTCTGAAGAAAACAGTAATAGAAGAAGAGACTTTCTTGTGAATCCACGGTACAATACAGTCCCATTACTGCTGAATGGTGGCCACCGAGCTCTGCTAATAGTAGAAGACAGTTCAAACGACGGCGTACAGCTAGTACTGCAGAGCCTCCATCCCCAAACACCCTACTTCACTCCTGACAGTACGAGTGCTGTCACATACATTTCCTCTGGAAACACATCTCTCAGTGTCGAGGGTGGTTCCAGGATACGTGGTGAGGTCTATGGAACTCTAAACAGCCATTGGTCTGGGGCTGGAGTGGAGAGTAACTCACTCACTCTCTACACACGAGACCTGCATAACAAGTGCCAACCACACTATTCCTTACCACCTCTTCCCTCTGTGACTGAACTACAGACTGTGCCTGAGAGCCCTCCACTCCCCAGCAGCCTCAATGACTCCTCCTCTCTCCCTCACTCTGTAGTGACAGCACCAGAGGGGGCAGGACAGGGAGATGAAGTGAGTGAAGCAGATGAGAGAGTGGATAGAGCTAGTGATAGGAGCCGGGATGCAACTGGTGACTCAGGTACTACTGCGTCCACACCATCCACAGGCCAACCAGGAGTGGTGTCAACTTGCCTCAACTTGACTCAGTCCCTCCAGTCACAGTGTGAGGGGAGGGAGAAACTGACCGAGGAATCTGATGAAGAAATAGACATGCCAGCAGTTGATGAACCACATGTGAACCCTTGGCACCTTCACTTGGGAATAGCTCCCATGTCTGCTGTGGTGGAAACTGACTTCCAGACATTACCTCTTCCTCTACCCCAACTCACTGAGGTCCCACATCACCCTGTCTCACACACATCCCCCATTGAGCCAGAGGCAAAGGATGCACCTCCCCTGAAGAGGGCCAGACTATGCAGTGATGTCAGTCAGGACAAGCTGGTGGAGCTCGAGGGTGGTGTGGGGGAGGCAGAAAAGAAGGAAGCAGAGGAGGTACTGGCTACAGAGAGTGCAAATGACGGCAGTTCTACAGAGGATCAGGCAGTGCCCACAGAGTGTGCACATGAACATGGACTGGTACCCAGTCTAGCACCCTGCAATGAGCACTGGCCACAGGGAGGGGGAGGGGGAGGGGGAGGTAGGGGAGGAGGGGAACAGGAAGTGAGAAGGGAAGGTTATTGGGGTGATGGTCATGAAGAATCTCTATGTCCAGTGAGATCAGGAGAGATGAGCTCCCAGCAGAGTGACGTGTCACTAGAGCAGCAACAAGTAGTGCCAGATGGACCTGTGGCTACCAGACAGATGGCATCTTCACTCTACGATCAAGATGATGATGGCAGCAAGTGTTCACTTTCGTGCTCAGTGGAAGGTGGCTATCTAGATAGCCTCCCAGCTCTGAGGATGAGAGATCAGAAGAGGCCCTTCTCTGGAAGAGGTAGTTACCTCACCACCTGTTACAGCTGCAACACACGAGGTAGGTATACAGGTTGTGGCCCATGACTTATCATGTAATACTGAACACACACTTCTCCAACAGTGAGTGAGTTTCCTAGCACTGTGCCTCTAAACCTCTCCCGGCCCAGACTGAGACTGGGACTGTCCAAATGTCAGACACTCCACCCCCTGCACAGCAGACACTCCACTTCAGGCAGAGAAGAATAGCTTGGTCATTGAGACACATATTATCAACTGGGTGGACCCTGTTGTGATTATATGATATTAAATGTGATGTAGATCTATGTATGAGACGTTGTATGATTGACTAAATACTTCTGCAGGTCAGACAATGTCCATCATTAAGACCACACACTCTGGTCCACTGCATGTCCCCTCTCTTCGGTCTAGGGAGTTTGAATCCATTGCTCTGTTTGAAAGGGACACTCACATACTCAGCAACTGCTGGAGATGAGCTGCCAAACAATTACAAGGCATATATACATGTCGTAGTCTGTACCACGTGCAGTACCTTGTGAGGTGTATGTGGTAGAATGCTGTGTGTTGCTCACTGTTCAACAGGCTGGAGCGGAGGCTGGGGTGTACTGAGCTGCAGTGATCACTCGTTGAATACTGCATCTCTCCACTCTCAGTCTACATGCAGGCATATCAGATCACATGAGGAATGTGTAGCAGGTAGTCAGCAATACCTTCTGCCAGCAGAGGTGAGGAGAAGATGAAGAACTGAAGAAAATCCCTGGTGAAAATATAACCAGAGTGTCCTCAAAGTAAGCATGCTGCTGCTGCAGTAATGGGTGGTACCCAATCAACAAGGTCACCCCTAAGGAGGCAAGGTGACGACCAGTTGCTAGGGAAGTCTCGTCAGGGTAGTAGCTCCCTCTCCTCCCCCACTGCACCACAACCACTATCACATCAGCTCCACGCTGCACAAGGAGACACCATACTTGGTACCAACCTGCTGCAGCAGTAGACTTACTGATTTCAGTGAGCTGACTGCATTAGCTGCCACCTTAGAGTTGTATTTGATAGGGGCAAATGGCACATAACTGGACTCCATACATTCTCCATAGACTGCACAGAAAGCTAGGAACCCAACCCTCACTCCTCTCAATGTAATCACATCACTCTCCTTGAAGGTGAGCCCAACCCAGTGTATTCCCGCTAACTCCAGGAAATTAGTTGTCATCTTCACACCTTCATCTCCACTTGAGTACATATGTGGAGTGGCCAGTGACACTAGCTCCACGCCCTTGTTCTTAAGAAGTCTGGAGACAAGGACCTCAAATGATGGATGAGGTGTAGTATTGGCTGGTACCTGAGGGAGGCACTGATGGTGGGACCACTGGCTATGTGAAGAGGAGCAACTAAGGTGGACACCATCCAGTCTACATCTGGTAAGGAGCCAACAGCTTGTGTTAGCTGGTCCAGTCCATTGGCCATGGAGAGGTCAAGACTGCCAATGGCCAACAAGGAGGTTGGGTAGGTAGTATTGCTGTAGGCTTGACGGCAGAATGACTCCCGTCTGCCCGGAGCATTAGCAAACTCCAGCACCACATCTGCAGCGTGGGCACGACTTGTGTACAGCTGCTAGCCACAGTTGGCCATACCTGATATGACTTCCCCCGCTCCCAGGGCCCCGTCAGTCTGGTGTTCCCGGGGGTCACACTCCAGACTAATGCTACTAATGAACAAAAGCAGTAGAAGTGAGAGGAGGATGAGAAATAACGTCGCTCTTTTCAAACTTCGCATACTGCAGCTTTCCAGCCACTCCCCACTACTCTATGAACTTTGGACTTGTGCAGATGTGACGTAATCATAAACACAGCATCTGCGTCGTGCAGCAAATGACGCCTCAAGCCTAGTTGTCGTATGGTTGACCCAGGCGGTGGAGGGTCGTCAGAGAAATATGGAGGACGCTACACACCCTCAGCATCTTTCTGAGCTGAGAGAAGAAGTAAGGCAGTTGAAGGAGAGGTACGTACTACTGTAGCTACTTCCAGAACCCTCTTACTGTTATCACGGCCTTTCTTCCCAGCTTGAGAGAGTTAGTACACAAAAAGAGAGCTATCTCTATTGCTGTAAGTCATGGAGAGAGAGAGAGAGAGAGAGAGAGAGAGAGAGAGAGAGAGAGAGAGAGAGAGAGAGAGAGAGAGAGAGAGAGAGAGATGTCTTACTATTTTCTCTCTAGAGGACAAATGTGGTGGAGAGTAGAGCTCGTGTTGCTCTGAGATGGAGAGCTTATGAGGAGAGCAAACGGAGACTCAGAGTTGGTGTGTGTGTGTGTGTGTGTGTGTGTGTGTGTGTGTGTGTGTGTGTGTGTGTGTGTGTGTGTGTGTGTGTGTGTGTGTGTGTGTGTGTGTGTGTGTGTGTGTGTGTGTGTGTGTGTGTGTGTGTGTGTGTGTGTGTGTGTGTGTGTGTGTGTGTGTGTGTGTGTGTGTGTGTGTGTGTGTGTGTGGTAGCTATAGATACGTTTCAAGATGTACCCAACATTTGGTAGCTATAGTAACAATGTACCAGGGCACTCTGTCACATCTACTCAGAGTACGAGGAGTTGCAGCAGATTACTAGTAGCAACCAGCGCAGGGATGAAAGGCTGGCTAAGGTGAGAGGAAAAGACTTCTCTGTAAAGCTGGAACAGATGGAGGTAAGCACAGGAGAGGGAGACGAGGGAGCATGAGCTGTCTTATCCACAGAGTGAGTGCGTGCAGCAGAGGAGGGAGGTGGAGGGGAGGCAGGAGAGACTGAAGGTGACCAGACAACACATGATATCAGCTCTCCGGTCATCTGTCTTCCCTGTGGAGGTTGAACCACTCAGTGTGGATGATGCAGGAGAGGAAGGTGAGACTTCACATACACTCTCCCTCCATGAGCTGTTCCCCATCTCCCCAGACTACCTGGAGGCCTCAGTGATTGACTGTGACACAGCCATTGACGTGGCTGATGGGTGGATATTGAGTGGTCTCCATCGCAGCCCCACCCCACACATCACCATTGTCACAGCCTCCCTCCCACAAGATGGGGACTACACAGCGTACATGGAGGCAGGTACACACATGACACTCTGAGTGGCAGTAACAGTCTTGTCTTGTGTGCTTCAGCAAAGGAATGGAGGAAACAGCTGATATCTGCTGCTGAGAGAGGAAGTGTGTTTCCAGTAGCTGTGGTGGACTGACTGTGATAGTCTCCCTCTCTCCCCCCAGCTCCCCTGCCCCCAATGACACAGCCAGGACCTCCCCCTCAGTTACAGCCCTACCTGGCAGTACCTGCTGGGTTGCAGTTCACTGCTCAGCTGGTGGAGTGTGTGGCCGATGTACTGGACCTGCCTCTTCCCTACCCTCTACATCGTCATCTTGCAATCCTGTGAGCACCCCTGGCATGCCATCACTGGCATATACCAACTGTTCCTCTCTCTCTCTGTGTAGAGAATATGGCAATCAGAACAAGAAGAGGAGACATTTCCAGGAGTCAGTGGGGAAACTGGACGACAACATCATGTACCTCTGTTTCTCCCAGGTCTATTTCCCTTCCTCATACTGGGCTGGTTGGTCATCCAGCCCTCCCTTTCTCTCTCCCTAGAACATCCCTCTCTCTGCAGTCTCCCCAGGACATACACTGGAGAACCTACTGGCTCTAGTCACTCACACTGAACTTGGCAGGTCAGTAGGGAGAGGCTTACATTTACCACTGCATTAACTCCACTTGGTCTCAGACAAGGAGCCTTTGAATGCCATCCTGAACTAGCAGTCTACACAGGTAGCAGTGGCTGTGAGGATGGAGGGGACCCTGAAAATGAGCCCCCGTCAATTTATATGGCAGAACTGCCCCCTGGTGGGCAACGGGATTCTGGGAGTGAGGGGGAGGTGGAGGGAGAGGAGTGGGAGAGTGTGGATGTGAAGAGAGAGCCGGGGCAGGAGAGAGGAAGGTTGGACTATGAGAGCAGCTACCTTGACTACATATCTCTAGGCAACAGCCGAGGAGCCGAGGGGGGAGGGGGAGAAGGCAAGACAGAGAGAGCAGCAGCTGGAACTGGCCTCTTTGGAACACTTAGCAGTTTATTTGGCTCCACTTTCACTCGGAGTACTACTTGACCCCTCCCCTCCCCAATCATGTATATGTCAGTTCAGTTATAAAATACTATTAGATCGATGTACATAGGTACTAGTGCACTGATATACAGATGTGTCACATGACACTAGTCACAAGGGCTTTTAAGAGGCAGCTTCATCTTCATCCTCTGACTCACTCTCCTTCAGAGACTCCTGCATGTCACGTGACATCCAGTAACAGTCATGTGAATGTCATGTGACTGCTACATACCTTGGCATGGTCAATGGCACTCTCTTTGATCTCGTCAGGCACCATCTGATGTTGTCCTCCGGTAGCTGGAGGAGGTAACATGTTATGACCCACTGTAGTGGGTGTGCTAGCTTACCTTCTCCAACCCAGCTCAGCTCCAGCTCAAAGTCCTTGTCCTTCACTTCATCATGCACTGTGTAGATACTGGCACATACTGTCAGGAGCATACCTCTAGCTCTAGTACATGTGCACACACACACACACACACGCGCGCACACACACACACACACACACACACACACACACACACACACACACACACACACACACACACACACACACACACACACACACACACACGGTAAAAGATACATTCTGGTAGCTTCCCTCACGAGATCACTACATGTCATCTCTGCCATCTGAATGACAGACACACCTCATCTCAAGCCACACAACTGTCACCTCATCTCACCTTCAACTTCTCTAACTCAGTCTTGGCCGCCTGTTTGGCCTTCCCAACAGCACATGCACTGTATCCCTGAGCACATGACACCAAATTAGAGTCTGACACACACACACACACACACACACACACACACACACACACACACACACACACACACACACACACACACACACACACACACACACTCCTCCACTGTCCTCACCCACGACACTCCGGATGGCTCTGTCATGTAGAGCTCTGGACCATCTGCTGTATACGTACCATAGATCAGAGTACAGCCAAATGGACGTATTGCACTGTACAGTGTGTACATGTGCATAAATGCAGAGACTCGATCCACCAGTAGCTGGAATGGAGGTATGGGAATGTCTTCACAGGAGTTTGGCAAAATGCAAGTATGGCAAACCTTGAGTGGAATGGGCTGGGAATAGAGGTAGCGATAATCACTTGCCTCATCACGGGCTTCATCAATCACCTGACATGAATGAGGGAGGAGTTTTAGTAGTATATATGTTCTGAACGGATACTTAACCTGGCCGGTTGATCAACCGGCTGTTGGTTAAGCATCCATTGATATTAGTCTCCTCTCACCTTCCTAGCATCAGAGAAGAGTCCAGTGATGGCCTGCAGGGGAGCAGAGCTACTGACACACACACACACACACACACACACACACACACACACACACACACACACACACACACACACACACACACACACACACACACACACACACACACACACACACACACACACACACACACACACACACACACACACACACACACACACACACACACAGTATGTAGGGGTACAGTTCAACTCACAATCCCCACGTGACGGTCAATGGTGGAGATTCGACGGTTAACGGAGCGTTCATGCAGTTTCGAAGTAATCAGCTTTTCAACCGCAAACACAACTCCATCCTTCCCTCGTATGGCGATGGCCGTCCTGTAATACAAACCTCTTCTCATAAACGCGCGCACAACAACAACAAACCTCTTCTCATAAACGCGCGCACAACAGGTATGCTCTCACCCGCTGTTCTCTACCGCCTTGCTGGCATACTCGATCTGAAAGACACGACCATCAGGAGAAAACTGGGCGGCTGATAGATCGTACTGTGAAGGATGCAGAACGTTAATACATGTACGTAGGGTAAGAGGATGGTATAGCTCACCCCAGTCCCAATGGAGCTCATCTCGAGCTGTGCAGACCACAAGTGCTGAGAAGATACACGTGTGGGGGCGCATATACGTAGGCGCTCAATAAAGCGCTTATACGAAGTGCGGGCGGGGTCGTGTGTGGAGCAACCATGGTGGGGTGGCTAGCTCGTAAGAAGTTTCAATTCGAAGTCATCACGTCTATGTCGATGTTGGAACCTTCAGAAAAGAGAGCCTTGTGTATCCCACTATTGTTATGAGCACGTATTGGCTGGCTAATGAGCATTAGTCCACTACACATGCCTGTACTGTTCCTTGACCGACTCAACATCAGATGTTGTGTTGTTGCTTCTCCTACTCATGACCATGTATACTCTGACTGTGTACCTTCCCCCACACCTCAGGCAGCTGGTTGCCTTCATCTCTGGCTACTAACACTCACACCACTTTATATTTTGAATTCAAAAACTAAATGTAAAGCTGTATATATGTGGACTAATTGGGCTATATGCACTGACAGTGAGTATCTGATAGGCATGGAACTAGGCGAAGAGTCACATAGTGATGATGTCCTCTCTAGCAGGACCAGTACCAACCCACTGAACTGCAGGAACAGACAAGGCAGTTGTGTGACATGGGAGGTAGGGAAGAAGTCACTCACTGGGAACTTTCAACAGTTGCTCTATCCTGCGCACGTAAGCCTGTGCATTAGGAGGCAGGGCAGAGAATGATGTGAGACCTGCCGTGGAATGCTTCCAACCAGGAAGGGTCTCGTAGTCCACTGTCACTCGCTGTAGCTCTTGCTCAGCTGAGAGGAGGGAGGGGAGGCTGTTCTGGACTGACCAGTGTGAAGTGCTCACTATTAGATACCTGGCATTCCTTCAACAGGATTTCCATCAATTTTGTAGGCCACACCTACTTTCACTTCATCAAAGTCATCCAGAATATCCAGCTTTGTCAGACATATACTGCATCCCAGAGCATTTGAGTGGTCACACTGACCCCTCCCCCTGGCCCCACACCTCACCTGGTATAGCCATTGATCATGGCGGAGTAGTGAGCAACAACACCATCAAACCACCCACAGCGTCGCGGCCTGCCTGTGGTCACCCCATACTCGTGCCCAGTCTCCCTCAGCTTCTTACCCAAAGCTTCATTCTCCTACAGACACACAGAGCCATAGGGTAGCCAGCCACACACACCCCACCATCCCACCACTGGTATTACAGACTGGGCAGGGTTGGTCACTTACTCCAACTAGTTCTGTCGGCATTACTCCACTACCCACACGAGTGGAGTAGGCTTTCATTACTCCATACACTGTGGTGACATCACGTGGGGGAATCCCTAAACCAGTACAGACTCCACCCACTGTGCAGTTGGATGATGTGACAAATGGATAGGTACCTAGTGGAACAGAATGTGTGTGTGTTTTGAGATGACAGAGCAGCAAGAATGCTTGTGTGTGTACCAAAGTCAATGTCCAGCATCGTAGCATTGGCTCCTTCCACAATGATTTTCTTCTGGTCTTGAATGGCATGATGGAGATACCACACTGTATCACACACCATAGGACGGATACGACCTACATACTCCTGCAGAGAGGCAGGGAGAGAGAGAGACTCGAGAGAGATGGGTCTAAACAGACCTACTTTGCATTGTGCAATCTCTTCCTCCACATTAGCCTCTAGGTTTGGAAACCTGCTCAAATTGACAACAGAACAACCATGGTATGCTTGTAGCTGATGGCTACTCACCTAGCCTTATAACCCTTCAGCATTAGTTGTACTCTGGAGAAAGCAGAATGGACATGGCAGAATGGAGAATAAAAGGGACAATATTACTTGTCAGTGAATTGTCCCCAATCTCCCATCATATCCTCCACCCTCACTCCAGTACGCCCCATCTATCAAGAGAGGCAATACCTGACTGGAGGCTACTTCCAGTAGAATGTCTGACTAGAGATGATGAACACCTCACCTTTGCTGCATAAGTTGGCCCTATCCCTTTCTTGGTAGTCCCCAGGCTCTGGTGTCTCTCTGTCTCCAACAGAGCATCTATCTTCTTGTGGAAGCCAAACACTGCATGGAGAGAAGAAGGGACATGGAGGAGCTGGGAAGGAGAGAAGAGAGCAGCAGTATGATACCAATGTGGGCTCTCTTGGAGATGAGAAGCCTCTTCTCCCAGTCCTTCAGTCCTGGACCTTTCTGTTCATTCTTTTCCACTTCAGAAAAGAGATCTGTCAAACTGACCACCACTCCATTACCTGGAGGAGGATGGGGAGTCAGGTGTGACGTGGATCAGTTAGCATGGCTGCCTCACCAATGACTGATGTACAGCTTTCATTGATGATCCCACTAGGAAGAGGGAGGGAGGGAGGGGAGGGAGGGAGGGAGGGAAGGGATGGAGGGAGAGAAGATATTACATGTCACTGCAGATCACCAACCTACCTAGGCAGCAAGTGGAAGTCATAAACCACACCCCCAACTTTCACTGTATGGCCTGCATTATTTCCTCCCTATAGAGAGGAACAGATCAACTGACCTCAGCTCTGTCGCCATGCAGGAGAACACTACCTACCTGACAGCGGCACACTACGTCAGCGTCCTGCGCTAAGATATCAACAAGCTTCCCTTTTCCCTCATCTCCCCACTGGCCTCCCAGGACTACCGTCACGCCCGCAGCGGCCTTCCTATTTCGCTTCAGTTCAGGTCCCTCTTCCATGCCTTCAGACTGTGGGGTTGAAGGTTAATTGCTCAACCGCACCTATTAAAGGATAAGCGCCCACCTCGTCATATACAAAGATACAAGGAAATGTCGGGGTCAGCTCTGCTACCCCCAATTAAATTGAATGTGTATGGCACACACAGAATTATGTCTTCTTGAAGTTTTTGAGGATGGGGTAGATATTAGTGAAGGCTTCCATTATCTCTCCCCTCTCCTTAGCCCCTATGGAAAAGATTACTCATGAATTATTCATAAGCAGCAGCAGCAGCCGCTACTTGCCTGTCAGTACTACTTTGCCTGATACAAAGATGAGTAACACTATCCGAGGTTTTACCATCCTGTATATGAGTCCTGGGAACAGCTCAGGCTCATAACTACAGTGAGGGAGGGAGGCACACTACATTTGACCATGGAGGACTGGGTAGCAAACCTGGAAAACTGTGGCTGGTTAATGACAAGACCCTCAAGTCTGATGGGGAATTTGACATCACAACTCCCCACCATATTCTGTATCTTGAACTCCATGAATCTAGCCTGTTAGATGGGGACGGTGTACAGTGGTAGGACTGTAGGAGCTGCTGTCCATGTACTTACTGGAAAACCAAGTTTTTGTATGATGCGTGCATATTTCCTAGCAGCTAGTCTGGATAGCTCTTCACTGCCACATGGAGGGGGAGGGGGAGGGAGGAGGGAGAGGGAGGGGGAAGGGGGAATGAATAAAGGGAGAGAGATTGGGAGATGGTGGCTGACCTCTTGGCTCCAGTACACACCATCTTCCCTGAACTAAAGACAAGTGCCGTTGTACGGGGCTCTCTGATACGCATAATCACAGCTGCAAATCTCTGCCACACAGAAACAAACATTATCATAGACTGGCCATTCCTTCACTCCACACAGAGGTGGAATGAGACAAGTACCTTCGGGTTGTACTCAGCATTCCTAGCGTGAAGGGCTATCTTCTTCAGGTCCAGTTTACATCCCAGGTTTACAGTGGACACAATATTTCTACAGAGACAGATATCTGTGTTTGTTGTCCATTCTTACATGGTAATACACACACACTGTAGCTGGGGTATGATGCCAATGCTCTCCGGAGTGAGGACTGAGTGGGGAGTGCGGGGAACTGTGGAGGGAGACATTGGAGAAAATTGGGAGGGGGAGGGGGTGGGGGCAGGAGAGGAGAGATTAGGGATGGGGTGAGAGGCAGGAGGGGCAGAGGGAGGCGGCATGAGAGCACTCAGTATGTTAGAGGACGGTTGGTTGGAAGCGGGGGTCTGTGCCTGGGGGGTCTGGGGGGGTGGTTGTTGCTGTGTGTGTGAGAGAGAGAGAGAGAGAAAGAGAGGGAGGGACGGAGAGAGGGAGGGAGGGAGGGATATAGATCACAATAGTACACGTACTGAGAGAGAAGTCAAGTGTACCTGCATTAGTCTGGTCATAGGAGTCATAGGCTCATGTATGGGGGAAGGCATGACGAATGGCCCACTTAGTGGCTGATGGTGTCTCTGGCCTAGAGCCTCGTCCTGCCCAAAGTGTGAGCGGCCTTCCATAGTAAATCCCTCTTTGCTGACTCAGCTACAAACGCGGAGATATACGGAGGTGCGCCTTAGAATACGAAGTGGCGCGAAAAGTGAAGAGAGCCACAATATTATACCAGTTTCCAGCTTTTTTATTACCATAGTTGAGCGGCTGTTTCATGTGCGCTCTTTCTTGATACAGCAGCCTGCCTCCGATCTCCAACCTCGCTGAATCTCCGCATTGCCCTGTGACGAGGGATTGACGTACAGGCCAGCAACCACTACGCTATGCCGCTACTTCACAAGAAGCTGTTTACGCCTGAGCGGCTGCCGCGCGATCTCCGTCCTGACGAGGAGGTATTTGTGTGCAAGGCAACACAAGAAGTGTTCAGAGATTACGAGTAAGGAAGAATGAAGGTGAAAGGAGGGCGGAGAGCCTGTGATGTAAATATTGGTGGCATTTCGAATATAGTCGGGGAGCTTTTATTAGAACCTAATGTAGTGTATGGAGGTGTGCACTTTCTGTGTCTCTCCTCTCCACTGCAGGAAGTTCTTCAACCGCCACTTCTTGTGCAATAGTTATGTTTGGACATGCTCTCTCACTGGCCAATCTCACCTCACCTATACCCAGGCCCTGGAGAGTGAGACAGAAGCCCAGAAACTGCTAGATTCCTTTCCCCAGTGCTACAAGCGAGCAATGTTGGAACTAGTACACCATGTACGCAGAACAAACATCCGCTCCCTTGGTGATGAGCTGCTGGCCTTCTTCAAAGAGAGATATGTGGTTGGAGAGAGATTGGAGTTGGTTCAAACGACTTCAAGTGGTGCAAAGTGAGTGAGAGGGGATAGGGCTGCTCAGTGGTATGTGTGTGATGGCTCTCCTTCATGTCTCACAGAGTGCTGAGACCAGTACAGGTCGTCAAGGTGATACCCCCTGACCCCAAGTCTCCTCCCACTTCTCCAGTGCGGGTGTCGGTGATCTCGCTCCCTCCGTCGGTATCTCCCTTGGGTCCCACGACCACTGATCACTCCAGCACCTCCCAAAGTGGAGTGGTCTTTAAGAGCCCTCCTCAACCCCTCACTAACGGCCTCCCAGATACAGCCCATACAGCTAGTCCTGGGGAACCTTCACCAAATTGTTTCAAGACCCCCAAAGCACTTACCCCTCGCACCCCCTTGACCCCCCAGGCAGCGCTGAACCCCTCGGGATACAAGTATGTGGTAGAGACACTGGAGGAGCCTTCGGCCAGAATGACTGTGGGCAGTAAGCAGCTGAGGTGAGTGGCCTACAGCACATCATGTATGTAGCTCTTGATGCTCTCTCTCTCTCTCTCTCTCTCTCTCTCTCTCTCTCTCTCTCTCTCTCTCTCTCTCTCTCTCTCTCTCTCTCTCTCTCTCTCTCTCTCTCTCTCTCTCTCTCTCTCTCTCTCTCTCTCTGTACAGTCGCCCAAAAGGACAGCTGCATCCTAAGAAATTGAAGCTGTTTTTGAGGAATGCCCTCCAGAGGCTGACTGAGAAGCATCCATTCAGGGTCAAGGTATGTATAGCACATGCAACATACCATGTTATGAGGTGTATATGTGCTACCGTAGGAAGAATATGTGCAGAGGTTTAATCTGGGAGAATCGTCTGTCTCCAGTGATCCCCTGCCAAGCCCCTCCCCCTCTCGCTCACGCAAACGCACTCTTTCTCAGGCTAGTCTGGACTCCTTCCTCTCGCCCAACGAAGAGGGCAAAAGGTCACGACCGGCCTTCCTCGACACCTCCACCAAGACCAAGAGATCTAAAAAGACGCCACACAAGTCCTCTCGGAGGAAGTCGGGGAGCAAGTCTGGTGCCAAGTCCAAGACCCCCTCATCCACTGGGGGACACAAACACAGGCACAAGACCCCGTCATCCCCCAATGCTAGGACCCCCCGGTCCCCTGGGGTTGAAAAAGTCTCTGGCAAAACCCCTCGCAGTCAAATGGAAGCTCTGAAGGTGCTCAACAAAGCCAAGAAATTCCGACAGATGGACCTGAAGAAGTCAGTTGTGAAGAAATCAGGACTGTCACGGGAGGAGTTAGAGGAACTGGAGAGGAGAGCTGACGAGGAAAGACGTCACTTGCAGGAGATGTGGGAGGCTGAAAAGAGACGGAGGAGGGAAGAGAGGCTGGAGAAAGTGAGGTTGACCCAGGAGCTGAAGAGACTGGAGCGCCTGAAGCAGAAAGAGTTGATGAAACCACGAGAGGACACACTGTGTACTGACAGCAAGGTGAGTAGGAGGCACCAGTGAGACTAGCACTGTGCATGTCCCTCTCCCCCTCTCAGCCCCTCCCCCAGCCCACTCCGGTAACTTGCCTGCTCCCTCCAGAGCTGTTTGGAGAGGCTGTGATGGTCCTGGAGTTCCTGCACTCATTTGGTCCCTTATTTAACATCAGAGAGGTCATCAGAGAAGGCATCACATTTGGTGAGTGAGAAACTGACTGTAGTACCATTGGACTGAGTGGGACTGACTGTAGTACCATTGGGCCAAGTGGGACTGACTGTAGTACCATTGGACTGAGTGGGACTGACTGTAGTACCATTGGACTGAGTGGGACTGACTGTAGTACCATTGGGCTGAGTGGGACTGTAGTACCATTGGGCCAAGTGGGACTGACTGTAGTACCATTGGGCTGAGTGGGACTGACTGTAGTACCATTGGGCTGAGTGGGACTGACTGTAGTACCATTGGGCCAAGTGGGACTGACTGTAGTACCATTGGACTGAGTGGGACTGACTGTAGTACCATTGGACTGAGTGGGACTGACTGTAGTACCATTGGGCTGAGTGGGACTGTAGTACCATTGGGCCAAGTGGGACTGACTGTAGTACCATTGGGCTGAGTGGGACTGACTGTAGTACCATTGGGCTGAGTGGGACTGACTGTAGTACCATTGGGCCAAGTGGGACTGACTGTAGTACCATTGGGTATGTGTCTTGTGCAGAGAAACTGGAGCGATGTCTTGTTAGCAGTGACACTGACACTGTGCTGTTTGATGTGGTGAGGTTCCTGATGCAGGCAGTGTTTGCAGCCATGGAGGAGGATCACGAGAATGTAGTCAACATGAGGGATGCTGTCTCTCACGGGGAGGAGGTGGGAGAGGGGGAGGCAGTGAGGGGTGAGGAGGGAGGAGGGGGAGAGCAGCAGGAGATGGAGAGGGTGGGGGGAGAGGAGGAGGGGGAGGGGGAGGAGAAGCCACTAGATATTCAGGTGGAGAGTGTGTGCAGATTGTCTGTCACATTTGCCCAGTGGTCCCACCAGACTCAGCGGCTACCTCTCAGTCAAATGGTCGTAGACCCTTACACCTGCTCTGAGGTACTCCGACTCCACCTGCTGGCCAGTGGGGGATACTCCGAGACTGCTAACAGGAAGAGAGTCCGTAGCTACCGCCGAGGAGGTTACACAGATGGGGATAACCCTGCGATTGCTCTTCGTTTGCGGCGACCAGATTTGCTCTCAAGCCTTGGTCACACATCAATGTATGACCTCCCTCCCCAGGACAAGCTTGAGATCTTGTCTACTCTGTGCACCCAGCTACTGACATTCTCCGTGGGCAGGGATCACATTGAGGAGTGCTGCATGCATGGAAAGAGAGCACGCCGTATGATTCGTGAGATCCAGCTGGGGGAGGAGAGGAGGAAGAGGGAGTCACGGCAACAGAAGATAAAGGAGAGGAAAAAGAAGGGTGGCCTGCCCACAACGTGAGTCCACTCTTGTAACATGTGATGTGGGACTAAAGTTGGGCTCTGGGTACTCATGTGTATCAACTGATAGATTAATGGAAGAACTGATTTTCCTTCTTTCTTTGTAAGCTGAAGGAAATGTTAATTGAGTGTTATTTCCTATTCTGTCTGCAGTGGTACTGAGTCTGCTGCCCAACCTCCTGCCCAGCCTCCTGCCCAACCTCCTGCCCAGCCTCCTGCCCAACCTCCAAAAGAGGATACCACCAGCCCTGAGACTGCAGCCCTGCCTGTCCTGCCTGAGGGTGGCGGAGGTCAGGGGAAGGAAGAGACCACTGAGACAGTGGCTCCGGAGGAGACTGAGGAGGAGAGGAAGGGGAGAATAAAAGAGGAGTTATCAGAGCTGCACGAGGAGCTGGCTGAGGCCATGAGCTCTGTTTCTCTGCAGCCACTAGGTTCTGACCGACACCATCATCGCTACTGGATGTTCCCTAACCTGGCCGGTCTCTTTGTGGAAGATACTGGACTCTCTCAGAAGCTCAATTCAGCTCAGAGATCACCTCCTCCACTCATCCCTCTGCCCCCATCATCATCGTTCATCACCACGGACACACCCCCACTGCCAACCTCCATGGTACCTGAGATCTCTGCCCCTCTCCCTCCTCAGCTTATCCAGTTGTCCAGGTCTGAACCACAGCCCATGGATATAGGCCCCGCCCTCCCCCGGCCTGTCCCTCAGCCCTCTCCCCCAGCCAACCCCTCAGTGAGTGACCAGGTGTCACAGGAGAACATGACCTCCAGTGCTGCAAAGTGGTCGTGTTACTCCAGCACAGAGGAGGTGGAGGGGCTACTGATGGCTCTTGATGTACGTGGTGTGAGGGAGAAGGCACTCCGAGAGGCCCTCACCTTACACAAGTCCAATCTACTAAGTGCCATAGACAAGTGTGTGTTTACAGCAGAGAAGAAGATGAAGCAGCTGTCTCCACCAGGAACACAGGCCCTACACTACGACAGTGGTGACCAGTACCTGGAGCTGTACCTGCGAGAGCAAATTCTGGACACAGAGGAGAAGATCCACCTGGGTAACCTAGGGCACCTGCGGGGCACCCAGACCAGGGATGAATGGAGGGACAATATTGAGAACTCTGGGGCTGCAGCACTTGTCAACTCCTGGAGGGAGAAGGCAGAGAGAGTTGAGCAGGGAGAGAGTGAAGCCAGGGAAGGGAGTGGGTCTAGTGAAGACCTGTGTCCCTCTGTGTCCCCAGCTGCTGAGGCTGGGAGAGTCAAGTCAGGCACTCCAACCTCAGCCACCGACCCATCTGTACGTATACTCTCTCAGGCCCTGCTGGACATTGAGGCTGGCTTGGAGCCCAAGTTCCTGATGGCTCCACTGGGCTATGCTGTGGACAGCAAGAAATATGGAGTCAAAAACCCCAAGAAGCAGCTGACTGCTGTGAAAGAAGCTGATATTTGTCGTGAGCAATGGCGGGCTTCCCTGTCCCAGGCTACCAGTTTCTCCCAGCTCTTCCTGCACCTTGCCACACTGGAGAGGGCCATCATGTGGAGTCGCTCGTTGATGAACGTCCGCTGTCGTATCTGCCGGAGGAAAGGCGGAGATGAATACATGCTGTTGTGCGATGGGTGTGACCATGGGTACCATACCTACTGCCTGAAGCCACCCCTCACCCACGTCCCTGAGGGGGACTGGTTCTGCCACAACTGCAGCCCTGTGACTCCAGTCAAGCCTCGCAAGAGGGCTCAGCATGTCACCTTCCAAGAGGTATGGTCAGTCCAGTAGTACCTAGAGCTGGAGCCAGTGTTTTGAAATGTATAGGGTTTCTTATGGAGAATTGAGCACTCCCAAAACAAATGGCATTCCTCAGTGATGAGCCAGTCCCAATACCTTAATGTGTTTATGTGGTGGTCCAGAGCTTGATCATGTTACATTACACCTGGTTTGGATTCCAGGTAGTCAGTGACTTGTCATATGTGTACATACAGGTGGAGTCAAGTGATAGTGAGAAGGAGGGGGAGGGGGAGGGGGAGGAGGGGGAGAGTGAGGAGGAAGATGAGGAAGATGACGAAGAATCTGATGATGAAGAAGTGATGTCTACTCGTTCTCTGCGCTCACAGAGGAGAGGGAGGCCAGTGTCTGGACATAGACGATCTGGTCGCCTTTATCAGAAACACAAGAAGGCTACCACTGCTCTCACAAAGAAGACAAAGAAGTCAGTTCAGCAAAAAGCTAAGAAGCCTTCCACTAGGCAGCAAGCAGTACCAGCCCCCACAATGAAGGCCAAGAAGCAGCTCCACATGGGCCCACTGACCGTCTCAAAGGCAGAGTCAATTGTGTCTGCTATTATTGACCTGCGCTGTTCACGGGGGTCTCGAGGGGGAGGGGGTGGGGGAGCTGTGCAAAGGGAGCAGAGGGGACTGGAGATGCAGCTGTGCCAGGCCCTGTGGGAAGAGGTCAGTAACCATGACGATAGCTGGCCTTTCACCGAACCAGTCAAGAAGAAGGAGGTCAGTAGTAGTTGCCATGTATACATCCTGGCTTTTCACCACCCTCCTCCCTCCCCTTCCCCTCCTCACTCCCCCTCCCTCCCCTCCCTCCTCCAGTACCCTGACTACCACGATGTAGTGGCTGAGCCCACGGACCTTAAGACCATACGTAGCAAGATCAAGAGAGGAGACTACATCAGTCTAGATGGCCTGGTAGCTGACATGGAGCTCATGTTTGCCAACTGCCAGCTCTTTCACCGCAGACATTCAGAGATTGGGAAGGCTGGCGTTGCTCTGAAGAAATTTTTTGACAAGAGGTGTAGCGATTTGGGTTTGAAGGACCTGGAGCTTGTTGCTAGTAGTAGTGGCACAGCCAGGCTGCGTTCCTCACGTAGGAGGAAGTAGCACATGACATCACATGACATCACATGACTCCCATACATTATCTACCAGCAGCTGTTACCTGTTGTGTTGTTATTATTGATTTCTGCGAATGACGTCACCGTCACCGCTCGTATCCGGTTTAATTAGCGGTTCAATGAAGTTATCGTGCTATTGTGTGTATGTGTGTGCTGTAGGGTCGGCCATTGGCCTTAGATTATAGTGTGAGTAACAGACCAGTACTAAAGGAACAAGATGTCGATCAAGATGTCATCTTTTTGGCAACCAAAGAATCATCCGATCCTCCTCTATGACAAGAAGACCCGGTGTAGGGATGTGGTGTGTAGAGAGGGGATGCTGGTGCAGGTAGGCACTCAGGCGGCGCTAGCTGCTGTGACAACTTTCCCCGCGGCTCGTAGTTTCATGTTTCTATGTCGGATATGTGTTGCCTTTTGTGTACGTGTGATTGGCTGAGCGTGTTAAATGTATGTACCTCTATCTCTGAGCACTGTGTACTACATCCACACACTCACTAGTACTACTGTACAAGTATGGCCACTACTGCGAGAGCAGCATGGCGGTAGAGGAAGGGTATATAGATACACTACATCAGAATGAGGGATTGCCCCCCCTGGCTAGGGGCAGAGACACCCATTGTCTGTGTACAGACTGGCAGATGTAGGTGGGACATTGTCAAAGACTCAACACTTCTCCCCCACAGGATGTCATCCACCAAGCATGTCTACATCTAGATCCTCCCATCGCTCCCATTGGCCGATTCTTCTTCGGTCTCAAAGACATGAAGACCCATTGCTACTTGAGTCCCTACATGCCTGTGCCTCCTGGCAGCCAGAGGTACCAGCTGCGTGTGTTCGTGAGCCCTGCTCAGAGCAACTTTCAGTTTCAGCAGGTGTCCCGCTCTCTACTCAACTACTACTACCATCAGGTGTGCCTACAGAGAGTCTGGCCTCACTCCGAACCCAACTGCATTAAATCACATCTCCCCCCCCCCCCTCCCCCCCACATACCACTGTGTACAGGTGAAGGAAGACTTTGTGCATGGCTCACTCCATCCTCCTGTATCTGTCAACAATGCAATTTGGATGGTGGCCTCAGATATGGCCAAGGAAGCTGTCGAGAAGGACAAGTCCTTCAATGACTTCAGGTGAGTAGCTACCACCAGTAACTGAGTCCTCATTAGCCCCACCTCCTGCCCCGCCCTCCAGCCACCAGGACACCCTGCATCTCTCCTCCCCCTCACTGAAGGAGAAGTGGAAGGAAGATCCCAGTGTAGTCAACATGCTAGAGGCAACTTTTGATAAATTCCTTGAGGCCTATAAGAGGTTCCGTGCAAGTGAAGGAGGGGATAACTTCCCTGACCACTTCCACTGTCGCTATCTGGAGATCTACGAGCAGGACGACCACTGTGGGACACACCTCTTTCAGCTGAAGGTAGGCTCTCTCCTGTACACCATATTGTGATGCAGTAGGACCTGGTAAGGTCAGGCTAGGACAGTCCCCCCCCCCCCCTCTCCACTCCAGGAGTCCACATTCCCCCACAAAAGCCGAGGCCCTATGGTCATTCTGGCCATTTCTCCAAAGAAAGGCCTCTACAAATTCAACTTCAGAGGAAAAAAGCAGGCAGACATAAAGGTGAGGGTTGAGATGGTGTCACTAGCTTGCTAGTTACCAAGGCCTATGGTGTGCCTTTCCACAGCAATTGTGTGAAATAGTTGATGTGAATGGAGTGACACTGGACGACCAGTCCCTGGTGGCCACTGTGATATACACTCCGCCCACACGGCAGGACTCACAGCAGGAGACAAAGACACACAAACTTGTGAGCATTGTCCACCTTCACATGTGTGGAGGAGGTACCACTAATGTCATCACTAGTAATTGTTGGTAATTACAATTTGTAATTCCATCCTCTTCAATGTCATTTGTCTCCCCTCTCCCTCCCTCATTTCTCCTCTTTCTCTCCCTCCATCTTCCCCCCTCTCCCCCTCTCCCCTCCTCCTCTTGTAGCATTTCAAATCTCGAGATGACCTTCTTTCTTTCTTTGCTGTACTCGATGCCTACTACCGTATTAAGGTGGATGCCAACTCCTCTGTACTGAAGAAGGACAGCTCCTCCCTCACTCCAGTTCCTGTCTTCTCTAGTGAGAAGATCACTTTATTAATGACATCATCCACTCCCATCTAACGATCCTCTATTATCACTGCAGCTTTACCCAATACTGATCTCTACTATGCCCCCATCTGCCATGAGGCAGTGCAGAAGGTCCTGGAGAAGTTTGGTACTCCTGAGGGCCATTTCTTAGTGAGAGAGAGCCGGAGTCATGACCAATCATTTGTGCTCTCTCTCTGCCATAATCAGAGGGTCCTGAACTTCAGGTCTGCTGTGGCTCCAGGCAGTGTAGCTCTCCCTCATAACTCCACTCTCTATTGCAGGATTGTCCGGTCTAGCAATGGCAGAGTGTCACTGTCCAACCCTCGACAAGGGGAGGGAGGTGAGGAGGTTGACGTAGAGTGGACTGCTGACTCTCTGGAGGCACTGCTAGAGACACACCAAACCACAAAGGTATATATGCAGCCAGCTCTTCTCCGAGGCCTGTACTACCTCCTCCTTGCAGGCTGGTCTACCAATACTTCTGAAAGTCAACTGTTGTCCCAATGTGACTGGTCCAATTCCTCTCATTCCACCAGAGAGAGATGATACTGGTTAGTCCCCTAATGGCATGTTGTCTGTACCTTGGCATCCTCTGCTAATTCTCTCTCTACAGACATCCCCAACATGAGCTCCTCAACCTCCGTGTCCTCACAGATATCTAGTAACTCCACCCCCTCCCCTCCCCCTCCTCCTCCCCCTCCCCCTCTCCCGGAATACATCCAGGAGCTGATAGAGAAGGGTGTAAAGTACATTGATTATCCAGAGCTCAACTTGAAGAAGGAGCTGGGATCGGTGAGTGTCTCACTGCAGTAGTGCCTTGGTGATGTCATCTGTGTTCATTTCTGCAGGGACACTTCAGCACTGTGTGGGGAGGTCTGTGGGGAGATAAACAGGTGTGGTGTGGTGTGTGTGTGTGTGTGTGTGTGTGTGTGTGTGTGTGTGTGTGTGTGTGTGTGTGTGTGTGTGTGTGTGTGTGTGTGTGTGTGTGTGTGTGTGTGTGTGTGTGTGTGTGTGTGTGTGTGTATGGGGGGTGGGGTGTGTGTGTGTGTGTGTGTGTGTGTGTGTGTGTGTGTGTGTGTGTGTGTGTGTGTGTGAGGTGTGTATGGGGGGTGGGGTGTGTGGGTGTGCGTGCCTCAGTATGGCTATGTGTATTGGTGTATATACATGTAGGTTGCTGTGAAGGTGCCCAGTGGCCTTACCACCAGTTCTGCGGAGCTAGTCATGAAGGATCTTACACGTGAGATTGAAGTAATGTCACGACTGGACCACCCTCACATTGTCAAACTCTACGGCATCACCCACAGTGAGTCCCCTCTACCTGTACCCCATGTCCCTGTATCCCATGTCCCTATACCCCCATGTCCCTGTACCCCCATGTCCCTGTATCCCCATGTCCCTGTACCCCCATGTCCCTGTATCCCCATGTCCCTGTACCCCCATGTCCCTATACCCCCATGTCCCTGTGCACATGTTGCTACCTGCTATGCATACTCTAAATATCTGGTCATATTATAGCCCATTGCCGTGTGTGGTTGCTATGTTAGAGTTGTTGTACATGTACATAACATGTACTTCATTGAAGAATGTGTACTAGCATAGATGGTGTGCATCATGTGGAAAGGTCAGAAATTTGAGGGCTTATACAATGGAGCATTTTGTAGGCAGGCAGCCACTAGTAATGTATCCCTCTCCTTGACATGGATCCCAGTCTACAGGCTAGTGTCAAGAGTGCCCACATCAAGTGTTTATACACGTATACAGTTGCAGTGGTCAAACTGCCTAGCAAAGGGCTCTAATATGACACACTATTGTTGAGGGGCTATGTCCAGAGGTGCATGGTTACCTCCTGTCTGTGTGTATGTTGCAGCTCATCACTTTGTCAACTGCCTAAAGACAGTCATGATGGTTGTAATGGAGTTTGTAGAAGGAGGCAGTCTCAGTAGCTACCTGGAGAAGCTCAGGGTAAGTCAGAGGTTCCAGCTCCTGGGTTACCTTCCAGCTGTCTTCTCTCCTTGTATAGCGGAGCTCTAGTGCCCAACAGACCCCAGCAGAGAGTGTTCTTGCCAGTATGAGGCTTAACTTCATTCAGTTCAGCTTCCAGATAGCAGATGCCATGGACTACCTGGTGAGTATTGGCAGCCTGTGCCCAGGTGCTCCAGTGGCATCACTAGTCCTATCCCACATCCAGGGGCAGAACAAGCTCGTCCACCGTGACCTGGCCACACGCAACGTCCTGGTTGTATCTCCAACTGAGGTCAAAGTGTCTGACTTTGGATTGGCTCGACAGTTCAAGGAGGACAAGAACTACTACCCTTCTTCCCAGAGCAAAGATGTCCCCATCTTCTGGTCAGTGAGACTTGCTATCACTGACAAAGATACCTAATAGTATGTGTGATCTTCCTCAGGTTTGCGCCGGAGTGTCTGGAGGTGCCTCAGAAGTTCACCAACAAGTCTGATGTGTGGAGTTATGGCGTGACTCTCTGGGAGCTGTTCTCTCTTGGGAACAACCCCAGAACATACCTGAGTCCTCTCCTCGTCAGAAAATCACCTACGGAATTCTTCAAAACAGTCAGTCTAATTTGGCTAATTTTTTATGACATAATATTTTTTAAATTTCCCCTGTAGCTGGTGGAATACTACAAACTCCCAACCAACCGGCTGCCACTAACTCCACCTCTACCACAGGACGTGTACCATCTTCTGAAGCAATGCTGGGCCTTCCACCCAGCAGATAGACCGACATTCACAGACATCAGAGACAGACTCTCAACACTCTACTGAACACCATCACTTGTGTTGTGCCTCCAATCTCTCTCTGTTCCTCTCTCTTTCTCTCTCTCTCTCTCTCACACACACACACACACACACACACTCTGAGCCCCACTGACACATCATCTATGCTGAATCTTTGTGTGTGTAGCATATAGTAGCATGTATTCTGCCAACATTATTGTTTCAAATAATTCCATACTACTGACTAGTCATGTCGTGCTCCAAGGCTCTAGAGGACCTGTGATGACACAACACACACAGTATGGGGATGTGACTGACCTAGTCAACAATGCTCACCTTTTACAGCTAGTGTCTGGCTGGCTTTGTAGAAGGCCAAGATATCAGCATCTGTTTTCTTGTCGCCTGTTAGAGGTATTGCTGAGTGTGAAGTGGATAAGAACAGAGGCTGGGGGAGAGCTGGGCCTGGTGCCCTGTGAGCCAGGGGTACGGCCTTCTTGTGTCCTGACAAGTTTGTTGTAGATCTGTCCTGCCCTGAACTGAGGGTAGTGGACTGGTCGTGTCCTGATGTGTGGTCTGAATAAATTGTCCTGTCAGTAGAGTAGTGGTGTCCTGAACTGGCGGAGGTGTCCTGTCCTGAGCTGTCAACTGGCACCTGACTGTGACGGTGTGACTGTGGTGAGGGAGTGCTGGTGGGTGGAGTCTTCCATGCCATTCTGTTGGCAGGTGTACTCTGACAGGACATGACTCAGTGGCAGATGATGTCATAGTCAGAGACAAGAGCTACTCACCTTGCACGCTTGATTCTGCCACCACTCCTCAAATCGATGTTGGACCTCAATCTTTGACCTCTCCAGAAGGTGTTGCGTGTGTTCAATTTCTGTCTTCATTCCATGCAAGGTCTGGTACAGGGACTTGAACCTAGGGGACTCAGTAACCATGACCACATCCCAAACTGCCATTGCTCCCTCTCACTTTGCCTTCTCTGCCTCGATCCTCGACTTTATCTCTAGTTCCTTCTCATCTGGATCTGAAGCCACACCCCCTGTCAGCCCCAGCCCTCTGGATATTCGATACTTCCCCAGTTGAGACTTCAGTCCATCTGTTGTAACACCATCCAATATACACACATCCCATGACACTCTGTGTAGCAGGCTAACTGATAGTAGTCCTTGAGCTTTGCACCAGCTCTCCCAGGGCTTTGGCCTCGTTATACCTGTGTAGGGAGTAATGTACATACAGTGGACATGTGGGGCCTCTGAGTGCCAAGTATGTTGTGTCCATCTTGTATTGGGTGGTGAGATCCCCCCACACTGACTTAGTCTTGAGGTGTGTCTTGTGTTGGGAGACACAGGTCATTAGGGGACAGTCTTGTCTGAAGGAATCAAATGCCTCTTGCCTTGCCCGAGAGAGCTCTGTAAGTGAGCCATAGGTCACAAGAGGGCAGCAAATATACAGACACTCACTAACCAGCCTTCCAAGCCTTTCGTAATGTGTCTCTCTGATGGTCAGTATGTTCAGAGGTACCTACTTTCTCCTCCTCCTCCTCCACCTTCACCTCCTTCTCCTCCTCCTCCTCCTCCTCCTCCTCCTTCTCCTGGTGAGGTCTCTTCATTGATGTCTCTACCTCGGCCACTCTTGGTTGCCCCTGCTTTAGCATCTTCAACAAAATACCTGGTATCAGTTAAGTCCTAACAAATGCAGCCCTCCCCTCCCCTCCCTCTCTCCCTCCCCTCCCTCCCTCCCCTTCCCCCTCCCCTCCCCTCCCTCCTTCCCCTCCCTCCCTCCCCTCCCCTCCCCTCCCTCCCTCCGCCATAGTGAGGTGTGGATACTTATCTCCTCATCTCTCTGCCGAATGACCTCCTCCAATCTCTTCACCTCATCTTCAGCTGCCACAGCTGTCGTGGTTTCCACCTCAATGGGAGGTGTGGCAGTAGCTGATGAGCTGGAGACAGAGACCACTCATGTCACACCATCTGATGGTGGGGACCCTGGTACCTGGCCTGATGTAATGGAGCACAGGAGGGGACTGGTTGATGAGGAGCCTGGACTGCAGCCTGTACATACAGGGAATGACATGGCAGTGAGGTGAGGACTTGCAGTGGGGAGACCTTGAGTAGAGAGAAGCAGAGCTGTATCTTCCTCATGTCCCCTCCAACCAGCAGCCTGGCCTCAGTACTTGGGTCCTCCAGGTAGGCAGTCACTAGCTGCTCACATCTGCACAGGAGGTGGCAATGAGACTCACCCTATCCCTCTGAGCAGGCCCACCTGCTTCTCTCTGTCTCATCCAGTTCCCCCTCTCTCTCCTCCCCTGTTGCCAGGCTCAACTCATCCTTCAACTCCGCCACTTGCTGCCTTAAATGCTGCACTATCTGTCAGTGTCAGGTACAGTGAGTGATGGCAGCTGGAGGACATGGTGCACTGGAAACTGACCAGTTTGGGGTCCAGCTCTTCATTGAGTATTGCCTCATTCTTTACTAGGGCCACTCGCTGGGAGAACCGACATGTTGATATGGTCTCCTAGAGGAGGGAGGAGGGAGAGGGGAGGTAAGGTGGGTGTGGCTATGGTGTACAGTTCCCACCTCAATATTCTTCTTCTCAATGGAACAAGTTGCAATCATGGATGTCATGCAGTTTCCTCCAAGACTGTGGGGAGGGGGGGTATTAACACCACATGTATGGTGTGTATTGTGTAGAGAGACCTGTCACGAAGTACAGAGGTCATCATGGAATTCCGGTATGGAATATGGGAACGAGACTTCTCTGACAGAGCTACAATGACCTAGCATTAGAAGATGATGTCACAGAAAGTCACATGATCCATCTCGACATCACCTGCTCCAGGAAATGCAGAGACAGGTTGATGTATTTGGACTCGGTCAGAAGTGTTCCCTCGATGCCAGTCCTTCCAACCCTCTCTGATCTGCAGTGGAGAGAACTCACCTCCATTTCCCTCACTAATGGGAGGGACTCACCCCGCAAGGTCCACAAGGTGTAACTTGGCGTGGCGAAACGTGTCTGAGCCTGGCTGGCGTGATGTGATGTGAATGGTAAAGATACAGTGAGACCTGGTGGAGGTCATGTTCATGGGAGTCTGGAGGGAAGGAGGAGACTAGTGGGGATGGCCTTACCTTACCCTCTACCATACCTCTGCCATCATTCTGTTAGTGTCTCCAAGGAAGAGCCAGTTTAATGCTGTAAAGATAAGTAGTAACATGTACCAACTATGATAAGCCACACCCACCTTCCTCCTCATTATTGGCAGGATGAAGAGAGAGGTTTCGCAAGTGCATCACTGACTCTCTGTCCTCAAGAAGAGTTACCTTCCTGAGAGGGTGAGGGGTGAGGGGTGAGGGGTGAGGGGAAAGGTGGCCAATTGTGTGTATCTTACGGCAGGTCTTCAAGATGAGCAGCCTCATGTCGGGGGTCAAGAAGGTCATACCCACATTCATTATAGATCTCTAGATAAGAGATTTGGGTGGAGAATATGGTGCCTGGAGACTGGGGGGAAGGGGTGTGGTGAGGAATGAAGACGAGGAGAGGGGACCCCACCTTCTCGTACTGCTGGTAGAGGTAAGAGAGGGAGCGTGGGATGAGGCCTCTGTCACTGTATCTCTCCACTCCTCCAGTGATGGTAAAGGTCTTACCTGAACCAGTCTGGATTGTGAGGGAGGGAGGGAGGGAGTAAGGGAGGGAGGAGAGAGGGAGGGAGGGAGGGAGTAGAGAGGGAGGAAGAAAGGGAGGAGAGAGGGAAAGAGGGAGGGAGGAGAAAGGGAGCGAGGGAGGGATCGAGGGAGAGAGGGAGAGAGAGGGGAGTACTGACCTGACCATAGGCAAAGATGGTGCCATTATACCCCTCCAAACAGCTACAACATACACACACAGATAGAGAAGTGGTCAGTAGTATTACCAGCTGTCTCTCTAAACTAACTTGTCAATGACTCCTCTCGAGACTTCATTGAACACCTCCTCCTGACTGGCCTGGCAGTCAAACACACGTGAGAACCTGCACACACACACACACACACACACACACACACACACACACACACACACACACACACACACACACACACACACACACACACAACCTCTGTGGTATAGGCCAGTTTGTATGTATGTGATAGCCTCGCACCTAAATTGATATATCTCCCTCTTGTTGTTAACAGCTCCACTGCCCTCTGAACGAGGGGTAGTAAAAGTCAGTGTGTCGAGACCGTCCTCCCGCTGGTCTACGTCATATACCTACAGCCGGTTAGACTTTCCAGCTGCTGCTCCACTAACTACTGCCAACTTACTCCAGTGCTCTTCTTAGTAGGTCGAAGCCTGGCAAAAATCTTTATTCCTGTCTTCACCATCTCAGCGACGGCCGAGCCCCTCCCTTTGACTACAACACTTTGATTTTCGCGGTGAGGTTAAAAGGTCACCACATCATGGGGAACGTTCCTTCTTTCATAACTCCAGAGGAGTACCGCCAGCTGCACGAGGAGACAGGCTGTGAGTGACGACTATAGACCTCTAGTCTAGACAGCTAGACCATGAGGACTTGCATATCCAGTTACAGAGAATCAACTCCGCCGGCTCTACTCCCGGTTCGCCCACCTCGACAAGAGAAGTAAAGGCTACCTGGTGTAAGTGGGGGTATACGGCAGTTCTCTTGACAGTGTCTCCCTCTCGTCTCTGCTGTGTCTAGTCGACAAGATCTGATGCTGATCCCAGAGCTAGCAGTGAATCCCTTAGGAACAAGGATCATCGAGGCCTTCTTCACTGATGAGTGAGTGGCTGTAGTTACTACTACCTTCTGTCAGCTCATGGCCCTGTAGGAAGGACCCCACAGTGTCAGTGGAGAGGGTCAACTTTCGCCAGTTTGTGCGGACGTTGGCACGGTTCAGACAGTCCAAGAAGGGACATCAGCACCCCATGAACACCAGAGACAAGAAGATTGAATGTATGCTGTCCCTTACCCCCTTCTCTCTCACACCACCTGTCACCTCCTCCATCCTGCAGTTGTATTTCAGGTCTATGACACCGACCGTGATGGGGCTATTTCTCAGGGAGATCTCAGGCACATTCTCCACATAATGGTGGGCCTCCACATCCCTACTGAACAGGTACACAAGCCCCCCCCCTCACACACACACACTGGTAAAGCTGATTGTGCCCCACAGCTCAACTCCATTGTGCGGAGGACTCTAAAGGAAGCAGATAAGGATGCGGACAATGTCATTTCTCTTCAGGAGTTTAAAGAGGTACATTCACTACACCACCACATACCACAGTCCTAGGCCCCTCCCCCTCCTCAGGTGCTATCTGAAATTGACTTGGATGAGAAGATGAGTGTTCGCTTTATGCAAACTTAATTAACCACACCCACCACCACCACTGTCATATTATATGAGTGAATTTTGACTCAATTTGAACACTTCCAATTCTCATGTTCAATGTCACGATTTTTATTGTTGATGTGTACAATTATGTTCTGTATCAGGTATATCAGAAGACCAGAATTGGTCAATTCTGCCATTACTGTTTTATACCAATTCTGGTCTATTTTGCATCTACATTACGTATAGGCTACTGAGATTAGCACTTTTGGACCAGATATTGTCACAGGACACATCTAGTCACTCCACCCATTGTCACACGACACATCTAGTCACTCCACCTATCGTCACAAGACACATCTAGTCACTCCACCCATCATCACATGACCCACATGATCACTCCACCCATCATCACATAGTCACTCCACCCATTGTCACATATGACACACCTGATCACTCCACCCATCGTCACACGACACACCTAGTCACTCCACCCATCGTCACACGACACACCTAGTCACTCCACCCATTGTCACACGACACATCTAGTCACTCCACCCATCATCACAGGACACATCTAGTCACTCCACCCATCGTCACACGACACATCTAGTCACTTCACTCGTCACATGACACACCTAGTCACTCCATCCATCATCACACGACACATCTAGTCACTCCACCCATCATCACATCTAGTCACTCCACCCATCGTCACATGACACATCTAGTCACTCCACCCATCGTCACACGACACATCTAGTCACTCCATCCATCGTCACACGACACATCTAGTCACTCCACCCATCGTCACAAGACACTGTACCGTCACACTACATTGTGCTGTACCGTGCGGAACATGTATCCATGGAAACACAAGGAACAGAGCTACATACAACATATATAGTATGAAGACATGTAGCATTGGATGGGATGGCATTATATGGAGAAGTGGAGAAAGGAATGGGTCATGACCGCCACATCTTTTTGTTAGTAATGAAACTATTGGCCTCTTCCCTCAACTCTGTAACATCTGCCTCCAAACTCTCTTCCCTGTCTCCTCCCCTCCCCTCTCCACCAGATGGAGGAGGAGCCCACTCACTGTCTTCACTATCCCCACCATAACTGGTGGAGTCTGAACCCATCTCTTCATCATCAATGAAACTGTCAGTGTAGTCGTATGAGTTAGGGCCTTCACTGTCATCACTCTCCCCTGCCAGGGCACTTACACGAGCTGTAGAGAGAGACAGAGAGGGAGAGAGAGAGAGGGAGGGAGGGAGGGAGAGAGGGAGGGAGGGAGGGAGGGAGGGAGAGAGACGGGGAGAGAGAGAGAGGAGGTCAGCAGTGAATAATTAGAGTGTGTGATAAACGCACGTTTTTTCCTTGTAGTTCGTGTTTGTCTGACTCTCTTTGTGGTAGGGGGATCAGCAGGAGGGCCTGGATGTTTAAAATTCTTACGGTGAGCTGGGTTCTTCCTGGTGGTGAGAGAGGAGGAGGGTAGGATAGACAGCAGAGGGTGTGTGGAGGGCTACCTGTAACAGTTAGCTCCATATGGGCATTCCGGTTTGTCTCTCTCATCAACACTTCCATGGGAGTATTCCTTGAAGTGAGATGGGTTCTTTCTATAGAGAACAAGACTCAGTCACTCCCAAGTTGGACTGTTGGTCCCAGTCAGTACCTGTAGCACTCAGCTCCGTATGGGCAAGGAGGGAGCTTATTGGAGGAGGTGGTCTCTCCACTGGGTGTAGGGCTCTAGTGAAGAATGTAGAATGACAGTAGTAGATTGTGTGTACTACACTACCTCAGCTTGTGGAGCAGGCTCCTCATCTGATAGTACTGCATCTACAGTTGTGTGTGGTATGATGGAGAGCTCAATGATCTGGTCCCCACTTACCTCCTGCTGGCCTCTTCCCAGTAGCATCAGGTGTGGGGGAATCTGGGCTGGGGGTTGTCATGACAGCATTGTCTACATCCTTCTGAACTGAAGTAGTTTTTCTGCTATGTTCTGCCACAGCTGGTTCACTCGAGGTGACTGCAATGTGAGGCATTTTTGAAGCCGGCTTTCTTGCAGCTTTGCTGGCTGTAGTCTTCGGCTCAACTCTAACATCGGAAAGCCAGGCAGGCAGAGCTCTCTTCCTCCCAGTACTGGCAGCCACCTCACTCCTACCCCGTTCCTTCTCCTCCTCTCTCTCCTGTTGTACAATAACAGCTGTAGATGTGGCCTCTCTGACAGCATCAGGTGATCTTTCTTCACCCACTGACTGTGTCTCCTGACAGACTGCAGGCACCTCCTCCTCCACTTGCCTCTCTCCCTACATCACAGTTAGTTGAGTCCAAGACCTCATCCATTAAACACTTCCATACCTCATTTTCCAGTCTTAATTCCACTCTGTAAATCAGACTGTCTGGAAGCAATGAGATATAATCTCCATGGTGAAGCTCCACCCATGTGTCTCTAGAGAGTGGGGAATACCGGGACTCTCCAGCAGACCTCAGGAAGCATGGGTTGTGATGTCTCTGCAGAAAGAAGAGTCAGAAGAGGCACATAGAGCAGGAGAAGACTCACAGGGCAAAGTCTAAGGTTCCCATTTTTCCATTCCAGTGAGGCATGGTTCCTAGACACCCTCTTGTCTGTGATCTGTAGAAAATGCCACGCCCACAATGTTGTACTCTGGTATAGTAGCGTCTGATCAGCTAAAACCTTGAGCAGCGGGCCCCTTCCGAGCACTGTGTCTCCAGTTGCCACTTCCAAGACTATTTCACTGTCCTCCTCGCTCACCAGTCTGGGCATCCTCACTGTTGACCTCGCTCTTGATACTCCACCCTCTTAATATGAATGACCTTTGAACTGAGCAGAGTTCTAATACACGTGCTGCCTGGCAGTCTGAGGACGCTCATGGCGTCTCGCTCTAAAAGAAGTCGCTATGGCGGCCACCGCGAAGGAACCACAGGACAGACTCGGAAGAAAGCAGACGGTGAGTTCACAAAATCCGCTTTGGTTGAGACGTTCTCCCTCCTCCTGCGTTTATTGTCCAAAAGGTCAAATCGCTCGCAGGAGGAGGAGATGGTCCGAGGCTCTAAATGAGTGAACTGCTCTCTCTCCAGTGAGTGAAGAGCAGTCGACGTCTCGCTATGCAGCAGCATTTCTGGAGTATAAGACAGAACTGGATGCACGCCATGATAAGCACGAGAGGCTAGTAAAGCTAAGCAGAGATACCACTATCCACAGCAAGAGGGCCATCTTCCTCCTGCATCGTGCTGCTGGGGAGAGGGAGAACAATCAAAGAGAAGACCTCCTCCTTGATGGAGAGGACAAGATACGTGAAGTCTTTCAGTTCCTGCGAGCCACAGCAGAGGAGGTTCATGGCACAGACCACTGGCTCCACTCCTCGGCATATTCTCCTGGTCTCCAGGAATTTATAGAGGCACTCTCCTACTATGTCTTCTTGCGACAGGGACAGCTTCTCAGTATGGAGGAAGCTCAGCACTGGCTTAGCTTCACTCAGCTCGAAGCAGAGGGAGGCAAGTCGGAAGATGTTGAGAAGGAAAGTAGTGAGGGAGCAGTAGAGTGTTCAGAGAGTGAGCGTGTCCATGTTCCCCTCAGTGAACTAAACTATGTATTGGGCATTGCTGACTTGGCCGGGGAGCTGATGCGTATGTGTATCACTGCTGTGGGGGGAGGCCAGCAAGAAGTGCCATTCCAGGTTCTGCCCTTTATGCACTCCATCTACTGTGGGTTCCAGAGCCTGCAACCTATATCAAAGGAGATTCCACACAAGCTGCACTCCCTGAGATCCAGCCTGGCCAAGATTGAGAATGCCTGTTACACTCTCCAGATCAGAGGCTCAGAGATCCCTCGGCAAATGATGAGTGACGTCTTCAACATGCCATTGGAAGGAGAGACTTCTGATTACTTTGACACTTGACATTCTCATTTGTAAATTTCATGCGTGGGTGAGGCCACTTGCGTACATTATGTATTGATAGTCGTGTCGTGTATTCAGTTAGTGCTGTTGCAAAATGATGAGCGACGAGGAAGACTTTGGAGAGGTCGAACACGCTAAGACGAGCGTCACGAAAACCTCGTTGACTTTCCTACTGGAAGGGGTGGACCCGCGAGATCTGGCAGGCGATGGCATATCTCTCATCTCTTTCACTGATAGCGAGGCGGGCGGCGTTCGGGAGGCCCCCAGCTGCCAGGAACTGGCTATTGAGGGCGAGTGCCTCACGAAGCAAGGGGAGCACCGCCAGGCCATCCCTCTGCTCGAAGCCGCCCTCGAGCAAGGCACAGATGACCTACAACTCCGCAGCGTACTGTGGAGCCTCCTTGGCAACGCGCACTTCTACGTAGGAGACTACCAGAAAGCTGCACTCTGCCACATGCACGATCTCGCCATCTGCTATGAACTGGGAGACGAACGCAGCCAGGCCCAGGCCTACTGTAACATGGGCATTGCTCACCGTAAAACCGGTTACCTGCAGCGCGCCAAGCTGTGTTACGAGCGTTACCTAGACATCTGTGAGAAGCTAGAGGACTTTCGCTCACGATCCAAAGCCTACCACAATTTGGGTGACCTGGAGCTGACCCTAGCCCGACTACAGCTGAGCAAGGACGGCGGACGGCTGGACGACTCCCCAGACGCCAGGGATCACCTGCAACGAGCCGCCACCTATTTCGAGAGGCACTTAAACTATGTGAAAGAGACCAGTAACAGGTGAGGTGGTTTGTAAACCAGACACAAAGAGATGTGTGGGGTTGGACATACAGTGCAGGCCTTGTGTTTAGACTGGCATGACAGTGTTCCGACATTGGCTTATTCATTGTAACAAGGAAAGTGTGGTTGTCAGAGTGTATGGGGACATGGTGTCATGTGTGCAAATAGCCACTGTGTTGTGAGGCTGAAGGGCAGGTTCAAAGGCTCCATGTAGTGTGGGAGGCAAGCTACCAGCCCCTCCCACTCACCAACAATGGCTCCCCACACAAACCCTGCTGGGCATCCAATTTCCCTCAAACAGCTCCTACATATATAGCATAGCATGGAGCATGGGATAGAATCTGTGGGCTTTCCCATATGATCCAGTTACGCTGTGATTGAAACACTGGCCAGACAGAGGGTCGGATTAAGTTACTAGTTGAATATGAGAGGGCAAAGGACAGAGTACGATACTCCATCTGGGAATATCCTGTGTATTGATGTAATATGTGCTGTGTCTGTAGGATGGCAGAGGCCCAGGCACATTCTAGCCTGGGCTATATCTATGAGCTGCTCAGAGACACTGACAAGGCCATTGATCACTACGAGCAGCGGCTGCGCATAGCTCTGGATGTCATTGACAAGGGAGGTGAGGCCAGGTCCTACTGCAGCATTGGCAACTGCCTGCGAGCTATAGTACAGCCTGAGAAGGCACTGGAATGCTACAACAGAGTGAGTTTGGCTAGCTAGATGTCCATCCCCTCCTTCATCTCCCCCTCCCTCCCTCTGTCTTCTCTCCCTTCCCCTCTGTAGAGTTTAATGTTGGCTTCAGAGCTGGAGGATCGTGTTGGAGAGGGCGTGGTTCATGCTAATATAGCCACCACTAACGAGATGCTCTGTAACTTGGAAGAGACTCTTATCCACAGGGAGAAGGTGGGAGGAGCATGTTTCTGTCACTAGTACTCTGCTATGTCAGGAATTTAACAGTAGTATTATATTGCAGTGGGTAGTATAGTACATGTATACAGTGGTTTTCTCCTCCTCTCCTTGTTCCCCTGCCTCCCAGTAGCAGCTCCATGCTATGAAGCAAGCTGGCAATCTACTTGGTGAGGCCCAAGCACTGGATGGCATGGCTCACACCTTGGAGTGTATGGGTAGTATCAGCCAGGCCTGTGAGACCATTGAGAGTGTGAGTGTACCATGTACCCTGTACCCTTGGGCTGTATTGACATGTACCATTTTCCTTTAGTTAATAGTTGTTCAGAAGAAGTTGCGCCAAGAAGGGGAGCTGATTGACTCCCTGGCCAAACTCTCTAAGCTGAAGGAGGAGAGAGGACAGGAGAGAGGAGGAGACAAGACAGCCAAGAGTGGGAGTAGCTCTGGAGGCCTCAAGAATACACTGAAGAAGATGAAGCCAGCAGGGAAAAAGAAGCGGCAGCGCAACATCACAGCACCGGAGATCAGTGTGGAGGCACTGAAGGGGCTGAGGAAAGCAGAGACTCAAAAGCAAACCAAGGACGTTGGAGGTAGAGGGTTGTTTGGGAAGAAAACCACAAATAAGGAGAAGGAAGGAGCTCCACATAAGAAGTCTGGGCAAGACATATCCTTACCACAGAGACAGACATCGATCTCGGCTATTAAGGAGGAGGAGCATGAACCATTGAGGGTTATGGAAGAGGAGAAGAATGATGCACATTTCTCTGAGTATGCTCTTGCCTCCCATGACCTCTCTGCCACTCTGCCCTCCCTCTCTCACTCCAAGACAGACTCGGCCATCAACTACCAGCCTGACCTCTCACAGGTCTCCCTCTCCTCCTCCATCCCAGAGGAGGCTCTCAGCACACAGTCTTCTCTTGAGGCAGTACCGTTGGAGCAACTTGCCCCCCCTAGCCGAGGCCACCCAGAGGCCGACAGTGGTGGAGGGAGTCAGGAGGGCTTCAAACTCTCCCCAGGTGGCAGTGACCTAATTGTGGCAGGGGAGGAGCTGGAGGGGGAAGGGATGGAGAAAGATTTCCGGAAAGGTTGCCCCGCTCTGTATGATGACTATGGTGATGAGCAACACAAACTGAACTTGAAGCACGTACTAAAGTTCCTTGAGACGTGCAATGAGACCAGCCCAGTTGACCTGACCAGGCTTGAGGAGTGGGACGGTTGGACATTGGCCACCAAGGAGCTTGTGTAAGTGTCTCCCTCAGTGTGGCTGCATGTTGTGTGAACCTTTTTCTTTCTGTGCAGAGTTCCCCAGACCAAGGAGTCCCAACTAATATAGAGATGTACTCAGTTACGTGCATTCATTTTGTATCAACATTTTATTACATGTCAATCACCATGCTGTGTAGGTGTCACTTAATATTGAACTGTGTCACTTAATGTAAAAAGTTTTTGTCATGTCATGCACAGTGGAACAGAACACATGAGTAAAAATGAGAGAGATAGCCTAAAATGATCCTGTCAGATCAGACAGGAGAGGTAAGAGGGGGAGAGAGTTCAAGGCTGCTCTCCATGTCACTGGACTCACTGGCCCTCAGCCACCTGGTGGACTCTGTCCTGCCTCTGGGCACTGAGTGGCCAGGCACAGTTCTAGGCCTGGAATGTTGGAGATGATGAGCACTCTGAGGAATGTTACTGCTTCCTTTAGTGATGGGTAGATCCATCAATACGTCATCCTCTTCATCAATTTGGTTTACATTCTTTGTTGTTGGGTTTCTGTGTACCATCTGTGTCAGTTCCAGGCAACGAGAGCTGTTTGTAACTACCCTTTTCTCATCCCCAGTAGGGGGGCCTTGTAGATGGTTGTGATTGACCTCAATTGAGGCCCTGGTACTCCGTACAGCTGTCTCTGGAGACTTAGTATTCTTCTTGAGAAACACAGAAAAGAACAAGTAACACACTACCAGCCCCACTGGGATGCCAAAGAGGAATCCTCCCACTGTGGCCCCTGCCAGAAGGCCAACACTCTCTCTCTTCTCTTCTGAATCAGATTCTACACCTGCAGCAACATTAACAGGCACATCAGTTCCCCCAGATGGTTCATCACTTCCACTAGGGTCTGTAGGATGAGTGGTGGTTGGATCAGTGGTGGTTGGATCAGTGGTGGTTGGTGTTGCTACAGTAACTGTTGGTATGGGGGGACAGGTAGATGGGTCTACTGGTACCTGTGTTGGTACAGTGGTTCTATTTCCACACACATTAACAATGGTGTCCTCATTGCTAGTAAGGGAATCAGGGAGGCTGGCTGTGTTGATGGTGGCCAGTTTGTTTATGCAGCTCCCAGAAGTCAGGTTCCAAGCGCAGTATGGGTCATGGGAATCAAAACATTCAAAGCATGTCCTATGAAGATGGCATTTGCCCAGAGTAAAAGATTGCACATTATCATTGGTAGTGAAAATGACTCGTCTTTCTTCACTAAGAGGATCTTTGTGCACTAGAATATTTGTAACGTCATTATCCACGATCTTCACTGTGTTCTTGTATGTGTTTTTTCTAAACAGAACAAGCAGAACAATCATCCCTCCCCTCTGACTCAGTACAATCACTTCCAGGGGATCTCCACCATATTCTGCTACATCAACTGCCATTTGAGTGAAGTCATCTCCAGATATTCTATACATGGGCTTAGCACTGGCAACACTGTACACCAACTGCTGTGTCCTTGCCTGTTCAGTTGTGCGCTGAGTGCCAGGACAAGCAAAGGTACCGGGTGTTGCAATCTTCCACTCAGTGCCCTCCAACACTGAGTAGCGACCATCTTCAAACACAGACTGGATGCTGCTGAAGCTGAACTTGCACAGAGCTGCACCCTCTGGCCCATTAGTTGGTGATGAAAATGCTCCATATAGTGTAGGCTCTCCTCCATCACTAGGCTGCTGTAAGAACGTTGCCTGCAGTCTGTCATAGTCATAAGGAATTGACCCGTCCTCGCCTTCTGCCCTGCACTGCAGTCTGGCCTTCTGGAATGTGCGGAAAGTGAACGTTTCATCGCTAGGGAATAAGTGAAAACCAGAATCGTTTTTACACACTCTAATAGCCCGTGAATATTCCACTTGGCGCTCGGAGACCTCGAATGCAGGCTCCCTCGCGAAGAAATAAACGTGTTCGCCGACATCATAAGCGGAAACGAAGACGGGATCATTGATCCACTGCAGGTTGGAGCTAGGCGTTTGCACTGTTATTGACGGCGTTCTGTCACCCTCCGGAAATAGTGGCGCCATACCTATGGTCTGTTGTTTTTGCCTAAAGTTGAAAGAGGTAGCCGAAAAAAATTTTCCGTTAGAGGTCGTTACTGCGACATTCGCCGTAATGTCGTCGTGCGGACTAAATCCAACGTCTTTACGGTCTTCTGGAGTCATGTAGTTCCAGGCAGAGAGATTGCTTGACTGGTGAAGTCGGCATTTCGGGAAGACGGCGTTCGTACCGCAAACGAGGATTTTTGTCTCGTTCACTAATGACACAACGCGGACAATATTTCGACACAAGGCAGATTGGTGCGCCTCTCTGACGCATTGCTCCTGTCGCGAGGCGGACGGACTGATATCTTGACTATCCAAGAACTCCAAATCCGGAGAGAATGAGAAGATGTAGTTTGTTGCTCCCACGATCAATCGGTCCTCCAGCAATAGCACCCGTTGTGGCGCCGACGGAAGAGTGCAACGGATTTCGCCATCTCTGTGTACTGTGCAGCTAGGCTCAGTAGTCGCAGTAGGCACTACTGGAACAAGTAGAATAAGTGCTAATACAAGCGAACGACACCGAACAGTCATAGTGAAATGTACTCCGATCACTTCAGCATTCCAAATATATAAGTGCGTGATTACTGTGTTTAGCGCTCTATTCAGCCCCGCCTCCTTCGCTTAGCGCACAGTGGCGCGGCTTGCCCTGGCCTAGTACACGAAGATGTCTGCCTGGCGACTTAGCCACACGTGGAGGACAGCTTCTAAGGTAATGTGTCAAGGAATGGCAGCTGCCGGACTACCTACATGACTACTGGCTACTGATAATTTGCTACGCTCTACAGGCTGTTGGGGTGTACGGTAGACGGACCAGCTGCAGAGCATTGAGTGTGAGGAATGGTCAGAGGTACATATGTGCGGGTGAGTTGTAGAGAGGGAGAGAGATAGAGAGGCTGTGAATATATTCTGGGAAAAGTATGGCCTTAAATAGAGTAGTGTATGTGATGGGTGAGTGGGTGGTGTGTCAGTTGCCAAATATCTCCATCAGTAATGGAGCCAGAGGTCTGCTGTGCCTTCTTTCCCTCCAGGTCACCAATCCATATCACTCCATATGGGAGGACAGTACAATACAAGGTTAACACAAGGGAGGGTAATGATGATTTCATCATGTCACTTGTAAAGGTGCATACTTGGCATGGCGTGTAGGTGGTTGCCATATAAGATCAGGTTAAACCATGGCTTCATTTGTGTCTCATGTCGGTAATTACTAAAGCCAAGATGGTAATAACTCTATCTGTGAAGTGAGGTGTTTGCCTTGGGAAGTTGAAGACCTTCAGTAGGTGTAAGGTGTTATGAGTGGCCTCTGTACAGACACACCACTGCATGTTACATATAGACAGACAATTGGAGGACACAGATTGGACCTCACTTAGAGAATGTCCTGGAATCCCTTGGCACAGGGTCCAACCCTTATTAGGAGATTAAAAACATTGTGGTTGTAGATGAGGTAATTTAGTGATGCTGGTGTGTGTCCACCTCATTGGTAGCTGTCTTCCTCCGTCTAGCCTCATGCAACTATTGACCCCCGTGACCCCACTCCATGCTGGCTGGCGCAATGTGTCCACCTCTACTAGCTGGAGAGAGGAGGTGATGACAGTGGCTGCCCCACAGTTTGCAGAGTCTGTGAGTGAGGGAGATGTCAGGTGGGAAAAAGGTATGCTATCTCCAACTGAGGATATTGCTACATGTATGTGTTCCTGTGTAGTGATCACCACTTCACTAGTTCAGTCAACAGAAGCCTGTGGGGTGCTAGTACCATTCCATTACTGGTGTGTGTGGCAGGGCATCCTTTCTCTCTCCTCACTCTTCAGGTGTGGGGGACTATGTAGAAGAGGATGAGGTGATAGCTGAGATTGAGACAGATAAGGTGGGATATCATCATGGAGTGTGTTAGATTCCTCTCACCTCCTTCTCTCCTCCTAGACTGCCCTGCAAGTCCCTGCTCCAGTGAGTGGAGTATTAGAGGAGCTGCTGGTTGCTGATGGTGGCACTGTCACTGCAGGCATGGAACTAGCTCGCATCAGAGTCTCAGGTCCTGTCCTACCCAATACAAGGGAGAATTGTATTCCATTACTGACCACAACATATCTCACTAGAACTGTAAATTGTGTGGGTATTAATGAACAGCTGTTTCTATTCAGGTAGCCCAGGAGACAAACCTGCTGAGTCAGCATCACAGGAGATCCCTGTTCCCCCACCAGTAGAAGATGTTCCACCTCCCCCCTCCCCCCCTATCCCCTCCTCCCCTCCCCCACCTCCCCCCCTACCTGGTAGCACTACTGTAGTTACAGCAATGTGTAGAATGGGTTTCAACAAATGTGCCCTTTTTAGGTCAACCACTGGCCACCTCCCCCCCTCCCCCCTTACCCCCCTCTCCCCCTCCTTCCCCGTCCAGTGGGCTGGTTGTGGGTACTAGAGGAGAGAGGAGAGTGAGTCACAACACACACACACACACACACACACACACACACACACACACACACACACACACACACACACACACACACTGTAGTCAGTACCATGTCTGTTTGTGTTCAGGTGAAGATGAATCGTATGAGACAGAGGATAGCAGAGAGGCTGAAGGAGGCACAGAACACTAATGCAATGCTCACTACATTCAATGAGGTGGACATGAGGTATAGAGGGCATCACATTACCACATACACTATACCTGATTCCAACACTCACTGCAGCAATGTGATTGAGATGCGTAGTGAATGGAAGGATGCCTTCCTTGGGAAGCATGGAGTGAAGCTGGGCTTTATGTCTCCTTTTGTGATGGCTGCATGCCATGCCCTCCAGGATCAACCCATTGTCAATGCTGGTATGTAAACTGTACTCTAACAAGCCACACCCACCATTTATGTTGTCCCTCGGCAGTGATTGATGGCACTGATATCCTCTATCGAGACTATGTCGACATTAGTGTTGCTGTGGCAACACCCAAGGTATGGGCTGTATCATAATGACTGATGGTTGAAGGATAGAGCTGTGTGTGTGTGTGTGTGTGTGTGTGTGTGTGTGTGTGTGTGTGTGTGTGTGTCTAGGGGCTAGTGGTGCCTGTCTTGAGGAATGTGGAGACAATGAACTATGCAGACATAGAGAAGACCATTGCTGAGCTGGGGGAGAAGGTGAAACTTGTTCAATGATGCAATGTGTGGATAAGTCAGTTTCCTGTGTCTATACATATACTGTGAATCCCCCCCCTCCCCTGTGAATCCCCCCCCCCCCCCCCCCCCAAGGCCCGTGATGGTGCACTGGCCATTGAGGAAATGGATGGAGGGACATTCACCATCTCCAATGGGGGAGTGTTTGGGTCCCTGTTTGGGACTCCCATCATCAACCCTCCACAGTCTGCCATTCTTGGTATGCATGCTACAGTTGACAGACCTGTGGCAGTGCGAGGCAAGGTAACTAGCCCTCCAATCAATTGTTGGTGTGTGTACCATTTCTCTTCCTCCGCAGGTTGAAGTGAGACCCATGATGTATGTGGCATTGACATATGATCATCGATTGATTGATGGAAGAGAAGCTGTTCTCTTCCTAAAGAAGATAAAACAGGCAGTTGAAGACCCACGCACACTACTCTTAGACTTGTAGACCACAACCAAACTGTCGTCGGTGTATATAGGTGTATGTACGCCATATGTAGTATGGTGAGCATTATTTAGAATTGGTCTCGTGTACAGCACGACTTAGTAGGGATGAGCGAGGCAGCAGTAAGCAGTGATATTCGCCAGGAGGCTAACTCGGCTCTAATCGAGGTGGACAAAGGTAAGGTATTCAACTCAACGAACGCTGGCCGAGGGTGCACGTGTGTCTGTTGCACAGGTCTGCGGAGTACCTCTGTAGGGGACCAGTGTGAAGCCATCGTTAAGTGTCCGGCGCTCATGGACAAGTTCCCTTTCCCTATCATGACTAGCACAGCTCTGCTCAAGCTAGCGGACGTCTTCTCTGCCCAGACAACGGGTAACCTGCTGAGGCTGCACATCCTGAGAGTGTTCCAGTTGTCCCAGAGACACCTTGGCAAGGTGACCAACACGGAGGAGCTGGTACGTCGCCTCTCTCTTGTCTCCCATAGCAATGACCCAGTTGCCAGAGCACTCACCCTCAGGTCAGAAGCTCTCTGACTGTCAGTCAGGTAGCTCTCCTCTGGCTTCTTTCTGTTGCAGATTGTTCGGGAGCATTGCCAGTATAGTGGCTGAACTGAAGAACATCCACCATAGGTAGTGTTACCCCTCCTCCTTCCTCTCACCTCTAGTGTGGCAGTAGGGAGCAGTGGCAGTGACATGTCTCATGTTTCTCCAGTATCCATCATGGGTTGGACTCCCACAACCAGGTGGAGGTTGAAGCCGCCATATTTGCCACCAGCTGTCTTGTCTGCCACTCTGGGACATTTGCAGCTGGAGTATGTGAGAAGATAGCCACCACAGTTCAGGGTCAGATCTCCAATCATCTCTCCCTTACCTTATCACTTGTTCCTTAAATGCAGGCCTGGCTGTTCCAGTGGAGATGAAGTTGCGTCTTATTCCCATTCTGAGTCAGATGCATCATGACATCACTACTGCTACCCAGGTAGACAGCTGCAACCTCTCTTGACTCTGTACCAACTGGCAGTGTGTGTGTTTGTGTGTGTGTGTGTGTGTGTGTGTGTGTGTGTGTGTGTGTGTGTGTGTGTGTGTGTGTGTGTGTGTGTGTGTGTGTGTGTGTGTGTGTGTGTGTGTGTGTGTGTGTGTGTGTGTGTGTGTGTGTGTGTGTCTTCAGGTACGTGAGCTATGTCTGAAACTGCTACCCTCCTACCCGGCCTTCTCCCTGGTCACTGCCACCCTTCACACACTTACTGTCCTCGCCGCAGCAACCAAAATACACATCCCTGATCAGGTTGGTCAATCTCTCTCCTCCCATCAAGGTATGTCCACTTTCCTCTTTCCTCAGGTGTGGCTATTACTAAGCTATGCTGGCAGTGATACAAGGCTCCGTGTGCGCTTGTTTGCCGTGAGAGAAGTGATGCAGCTGGCATCCCAGGCTCCTCACATGTGGACCACTGACATGACCCAGGTGACCACTGGCATGCCCCCACCTACCACTCTGGCATGCCCCCACCTACCACTCTGACCACTTGGTGCTGTATCCAGGCTGTACTTGAGTATGTCAGTGAAACAGTGAGTGACAGAGAGATGGAGGCAGGGATGGCTGTGTTACTGAGACTCTCTCACTCTGTGGCAGTCCAGAACATGACCTCACTCTGTGGTATGTGTATACCCCAGGCCATGACACAGGGTACTGGTCCCTTCCTCCATAGATGGTCTGGTTCCTCTGTGCTACTCTACACACACAAACACAGCTGCTTTAGCACTTTGTACTGTAACTAATATCGTTATGGAAACTAACCAAACTAGCGATGGTGTATCATCTTCAAGTCATATGACTGAGCTAACAGATCAGGTGATCGAGGCACTCCTTGTGGCCGATTTTTCTGGCAGGTCTACTTTGTTGGGCATGCAGTGTTTGCTGCGGTCTCTGGTGAAGCTCAGTGCAGTAAGTGGTGCAGCCAGCAAGTCTGCCATGGACACCCTCCTTTCCCTCCTGCCTCAGTTTTCTGGTGAGCATTGCTAGTATTAAGGAGGAAGGGGAGGGAGAGGTGGAAGGAGCTTTATTGTCTACTACTTTACAGGCCAACACTTGCGTCTGCTGTGTGATGCTATGGTTTCCATAGCCACCAGTACAGGTGACATGTGGTCTGATGTGGCTCCCACTCTGACTGACTACCTCACTCTCCACACGCACCAACTGCCACAACTCCTGGTCAGTATGTGAGGCTACAAGCTTGGTGTATGTGGCTATAGGTGCATCACTTCTCCCAGCCATCCCTCACAGCAGTGCTACAGGAGCTCCATGCTGGGGAGTGGGACAGTCCTCAGCGACAGTCCTTCCAGTCCACCGTCCTCCCAACTCTCCTGAGGGAGGTGCGGTCTCCACAGCACTCTCTCTGGCTGGCCTACAGGGTGGCTCGCAGGGCCTCCATAAAGGCAAGTCCTTCCCTCGATCCTGTGCTAGTGACCCACTATCTCTCTACCACATGCAGGGCTACCATGAGGTGGCAGAGCCAGTGTACAGGCATCTCTCTGAGAGAGTGACTGTGGCCAGATTCCATCACTGGCTGTCGGCTCTGCACCTCTTCTCCTCCTCTCAGCTCCTGCTGTCCTCTCCAGCTGCCTCCCAGTCCTCTTCTCTCCCCCCTCCCCCCTCCCAGCTCATCCCAGCCCTAAGCAGTGGAGCTGCACTTGTCTCCAAAGCCACTATGTTAATCAAGGTGATGCCTCTATAATTACCCCTCACTGGTACTGTGTTGGTGACCTCCACAGGCCTCCAATCCTCCCTCCTCCTTCCCCTTGTGCTACTTGACTGCCCTCTCCTCCCTTCTGAGGGCTCATCATCAGCTACTAACTTCCTGTGTGTGTGTCTCCATGATGTCTGCCTCCCCCTCCTCCCTCAACCAGAAGGTAACATGCACCTCCTACACTGGATTAACACTACCTATGGCATCCCGGTGCAGTTCCAGTACTGTGTGTCCCAGTTCCAGACCTTGGCCGACGACCTGTCCAAGCTCTACCGATCTCTCTTTGATGCAGACTCATCCACTCTCCACTACATCTCACTGTATCCTCCACCATGACATGATGGCTGCTGAGGTAGGCTAGGGGTTGTGTGCTCTCTCCATTAAAATACATGGACACAATTTATTACATACAGTACATGTACATGGTACACAGTTGATCATGTAGCCACGGGATTAGACTAATGAGTAGGTGTGGTCTCTTGATTACTCTTCAGCAGAAATGATTCTAAGAATTGGACGTCCTCCATCAGCTCATTGTTACTTCTGTAGACTGCATCCAGTACCAGTGGGTACACTGATGTGGGGGAGGGGGTGTGGCTCCCTTGACCTTGGTAGGGGCAGGGACGTAGAGTACACACATGATGGAGGACACTCCTCACTTGTTCCTTCCCGGTGGCATTAGCACAGCTGATTGGGAGGTTGACGGCATAGCCTATCCCCAGGGAGTCCCAGGCTGGGGCACTCACATAGAGTAGAGGAGAGCGATACTGGAGGATGGAATCATAGCTCATGTTTCCATAGTTGACCAGCCTTGCCAGGTTGAGCACTACTGACATGTTCGTGAGTCCGTGGGAATCCAAGAACCTTGTGAGAGGTAGCAGTTCAAATGGGTTCTTGCGAGCATCTAACATGTGGACAGTAATATTGAGATGTGTGGCGAGGTTGGTGATGTTGTGTAGGGAGGTGTTGAAGTCTGCCTCAGATTGGTTCATCAGACCAGTGGAGACATGCAAGCAGAGGGTGAGGTGGTGGGAGCCCAGGGCTACCATCTTGTACAGTAGGCTATTGAAGGTGGCCATACTTGAGTTGTGGAGGTTGAATTCATCTTTAGTGAGCCGCAGACCGGGGAAGGCATTGATGGAGGCAGTTGCATCGACGTAGACTGCCAGGCCCTGGGACTTCAGCCAGGCCCCCTCCTGCAATAGAAACACCTCATCCCGAGAGATCAAATACTCAGCGTCCACTACTGCTATAGAGAAGTGCTGGAAGAAAGTTGGCATTAGGAGGACCTCTTGTCTGATAGAGCTGTGTATATTCCTCAGGTATAGCCCGACACCAGTAGGGGCTGGCTTTGGAGTCACTTTAGGTAGGAAGTGCAGATTGGGAGAGGCTGAGAGGCTGACCATGAACAGACGTGTATCTGCTCCTGCAATGGTGGTGGCAGTATTGTTACCAAGAGGGGAGTGTTGGTAGCCATCAGGGAGGTATCCCTCCTGCCCCTTCTCTGACTGATCCAGTGGCACCTCCTCTATGTGGCTGATGGCTGCCTGTCTACACAACAATTTCAAGGGTTGCTCCTTTAGCTCTGGGTTGGACACCAGCACGTAGAAGTCTTGTCCGTTGACGTGGCTGACAGTCAATGTCAGGTTGGCTGGGGAGGAGAACAGAGTGGCACGGGTGAGTGTGGCATGTAGGAGGTATTGGGCATGCTCCAACAAGGGGTAAGGAGAGGCCAGAGTCTGGTCCACCTCACTCTGGGGCTGGCCTTGTTGTGTGCCTGACACTGCATGTGGACTGGCAAACACAGTGAGAGAACCTCCAGAGGCCAGGGGGACCTCTACAGCCAGTGGAGTGCCATCTGCCAGGCTGGCAAGGACAGTTGCATTGGCAGGGAAGGACAGGTCACACACAGTCATGTTGTAAGGCTCAGTCAGTGTATCTCCTCCCTTCAGCATAACTTTAGCACCTGCTGCCACATATTGACATGGAGAGCTGGTGGTGGTTACTCCTAAGCTGTTCCCTGGAAGTGTGGCTAGGTTAGCTGCTGTAATGACCACATTCCCTCCTGTCTGCAGGAAGACCCTCAGGTTAGCCTCCACCTCTGGTCCACCTGTTAGCTCACTGGACACAAGCACAGTGTCATATTGTTGCAGGACCCAACTTGCTGCGTCAGAGAGGAGGACATCTAAACCATCTCCATATGGAGTTGGGGAGCTGATTCCAGTCTCGTTGTGAAAGTACGAGGCATCCTGGTAGGAGGGGTACACCAGGCGCAGTATACCGTCTGTCAGGTGGTCACCAGCTGAGTAGGGTAGGTTATTCCACATGTGGTATTCATAGCCATGTTTGAGTCTTGGAGCTGCCCAGCCACTGAAGAAGTCGAGGTAAAGTGCTAGAGGGGATATGTGCACTCCAAAAGAGCCAAACTTCTGTGCCCACAGGTAAGCATTGTGCTGGAGGAGGCCTATGGGAGATAGCTGTTGGGTTTGCTCCGAGTAGAACCACCCTCTCTCGATGCTGACATAGCCACTGCCATACAGCATTTGTGCATACATTAGCCTCTTCATTAGATTAAGTGATGTTCCACACAGTGGACCAGACATGGTAGTGTTGCTGGAGCACGTGAAATATCTGGCACTCTGCTTTGGCTCTGCAGAGCTGGATTTTGCTGCTGGCTTCAGGTATTTCTTGTAGCCCCATCGGTTGTAGATGGACACATTCCCATACCACAGCACACCATATTGCTTGCCTGCACCTCGGATAAAGGAGTATCGCAGCTGGGCATTTGGGCCATGTTGTGAGGTCTCTGCTCCTGCTATGGTGTAGTGGCCTGACTTCAGCTCGTAGTGAGGATACACGCTGCTCAGTAGAGTGGTCATACGTGGACCCAGGACCTCCTCCAATCCTCGGAAGTAGTCACGGAAGTGGAGGTACTGGTATGGACGTTCTGCATTCAGAGGGACCTCCTCCCATACTAGGGCTCCAAAGTAGTGGCCATCTTGTTCCCCAGCAGCCATTCCAAACCACCTGGAACCTAGTTTTTCAGTCAAATACTCTAGGACCCGAAGGGGGGGTTGGAAGCCTGGCCCCACAGGTGAAAACCCGTGAATGCCAGTAATATACAGTCCCTTGCTGGCCACGTAGTCAATGAATTGTTGGTAATTGCTTGCGAAGAGGAGCGTGCTATCCCCCGGCCACACCAGGCGGCCGAGTGTAGTGTTGGCGTTCAGGCAAAACTGCTGTAATAGCTGCTCATAGTCCACAAGTTCTCCTTCTCTAGAAGTGAGGTCGCGAAGAGTAGCAAACTCGGGAACTTTGTCGAAGATAGAGAGTCCAGGGTGCTCCACGGGGTAGCGGTGGAAGTCGGGGTTTTCAGACGGTTCCATTGGATAAGTGTAAAGCCGCAGTGCCTCCCCGTTTGCTGTGACCGCCGCTACCACTCCGAGAACGAGAAGTGCGTAGACCATTGTGCCTTGTACAGCCCTAGTCCTGTACTCGCTGATTAAATAGGCACGTTACAGCCCCGCCCACAATGCGTGCACTTCGCAGGAGAGTGGACAGAGAAGTATGTAAATACTAGTGTGTTAATCATTGTGTTAATTGTGTGTGGCAGTGAGGGATGCCAGCCTGTACCAGGGGCACAAATGTCCTTAACTAGCCTTCAGTCTACAGCAGTCATGTCTGTTGATGGTGAGCACTATTTCGTCTGTGGCTCTCTCTAGAAAGCCTCTAGTCAGGTATGTCTGTCAGGGAGGGCAGGGCTACCTCAGCTACATGTGTTATATGTAGTATTTTCCAGTCCAGGCAAAGTGAGCACTCCTGTGACAGCTACAGCTCCTACTCCAGCAGTTGGTGAACTGAGCGACTTCAGCTCACATGAGGTTCTGGGTCAGTCCTGCAGAGCCTTGCTGGACCACATTCAGCTACAGATTCCCACACTGCAGGCCCAGCCTGTGGGGGAAGAGGTTGGACTATTGCAGTTTCAATTGGTGTAGTCTCTCTGTCCTATGGCCCTGCAGCATGCCTGCCTACTGACAGAGTGTTCACAGAGGCTACTTCAAGTGCCACTCAAACTCCCACTGCATTTTTTCACCAGTTTGCAACATACCACAGTCCAGGTGAGCACACTGTGCCAGCTGACAATAGGCTGTGACTAGTGTTCTGCTTGCCTTCCCTCCCAGTTGGCATTCTCCCCTTCACTGCCTGGGCCTGGACAATCTGTGCCTGTACCTCTGCACTCACATCTCTCTCTGAAGGTGGAGGGAGTTGTGCAGCATACAGGAAAGAGCAGTGAGTCTCTTTCTCTCTCTCCCTCCCCCTCCCCCCCCCCCCCCCCTTTGTGTGTTCACATGCTGCCTTCTTCCTTCAGTCCACAGGCAGCCCAGCTCTGTGTGTGTGAGAGTGAAGGCTACACTTGAGAAGGCATTCACACAGGATCATAAGGTGACAGGTAGAGACTGCCTCTATAGACACTGTAGATCACACCATTCTCTGCTGCTCAGAATGTGGAACTGCCCAGTTTGCAGAGGGTGGAGCCTGTTGTCAATGACTACTTTCTGGCTCAGTTTCTGATCACTCTTCCACTCAGTGGCTACTTCTTCCTTCATACTACAGCCAGCCTCCTTGACCAACAGGTGATGACAGGGCAGATGTCAGAATACTATATACGATCATGACCACACAGGGAATTGAGTGGGAAGCTGGGCCACAGGTGAAGATGAGTGTGCTTGTAGACACAGAGCAGAGCCTGAGGCAGCACGAGAGACAGAGAGAGGGGGTGGTGGACAGACCAGGGAGGGAGAGTGCAGTGGCAGGACCATCAAGGAGTGGAGGAATACATTCACACTAAACTTCAGACAGTGATCACACACACATTGTGCTATCATGACGGCTGTATAGAGGCATGACTATTTCTTTTTTTGTTCGACAAAGAGTACATGTTGTCTGACCACAGGGTCGTATTTGCGAAGGACCATCTTCTCCTTCAGTCTTGGCTTGCGTACTGTGTAGAAGAACCCAGTGCCCGCCGCGCTCATCAGTCGCACGACAATCATTCTGTATTGTTAGAACATGTGTATTGCAGTGAACGCAATGTCGTAAGACTCATACCTCGCCTTCCCCTTGGCCATGGCTGGCTAGCAGTTACTGCAGCGCTATAGAGTTCTATTTAGCGCCCACTGTACACGTCAGAAGCTTACACGTGTCAAAGGGTTTGAATGCAGAAGAGAAAGCTTACTACTGACTAGGGCCCATGAAAACTGAAGTTTTTCTCGCGTGCTTGTTGGCACTGGCCACTAAAAGCCACGCCATCTCGTTTCGACTAGAGCCAGAGTTTAGAAAGTGCATAAGAGAAGAGGTCCATAAGGACGTCTTGGTTGTGGGCGAGTACAGGCTCTCTGAAGTGGAAGGACAGCAAACGGACTTAGTGGTACGTGTAGGGAAAGCTTCAAGGGATGTAGTCAAGGGGCACTTTCATATCTCAAGTGATATGCACTTCTGTAACGCACTGATAGCTATAACGAATGCTGTCTGCAGGTTGCCGATTCCAAAGGCCATACCTTGTTCCGTAAAGAGGCAGCATTTAAAGGAAGGTTTGCCTTCACCACTGAAGAGTACGACATGTTTGAAGTCTGCTTTTACTCAGTTATATCAGGTGGGCCACAGGTGGGGCTCCATTGGGAGGGGACAGGATGAGTCAGTGTTGGTTATGTGTGTAGGTCCTGGTGGGGAGGTGGAGAGAGATGTTCATTTGGAGTTGAAACATGGAGTAGAAGCAAAGAATTACGATGATGTGAGTAATACTGAATGTGTATGTACCTGGGAGCTGATGCAATTGGCCTCTGTGCAGTTGGGTAAAGCTGAGAAGCTGAAGCCCATGGAGCTGGAGCTACGTCGACTGGAGGATCTAGCTGAGTCCATTGTCAATGACTTTGCTTACATGAGAGCTAGAGAAGAAGAAATGAGAGACACAAATGGTGAGAACTGAAGCCTTACATGTTACTAGTTCCCGAGTTAAGAGTCTATCTTCCTTCTCTTTAGAGTCAACCAACTCCCGTGTTCTCTATTTTGGCCTGTTCTCAATGCTATGTCTACTTTTCCTGGCAGCCTGGCAAATATTCTACCTTCGAAGATTCTTTCAAGCAAAGAAATTGATCGAATGATTATAAAATTATTATGTATCTCTACAGGTACAATTAGTCATTTTTTCATCAACTTTAATGGAACATACACAACTCTAGACTAGTCTTGGGTGAGATCAATAATATCATCACCACTACTGACAAGCTCTGGACTGGACTGAGGACTACACAGTTCAGGACTGACTGCTCTCTTTCTCTTGCCAAGTGAAGTGTTTTTCGAAGGGTGGCCATTGGTTGCTTTCTCTGTGTCAAGTGGCTCACTAGAGAGTCTTGTAGTGTCCTCCTCTTGTGGTGGGGGCAGTGCAAACCTAAAGGGAATTCAAATATCTCAGCACACACACACACACACACACACACACACACACACACACACACACACACATGCACACACACACACCACACACACACACACACACACACACACACACACACACACACACACACACACACACACATGCACACACACACACACACACACACACACACACACACACCACACACACACACCAGCCATCTCACTCAGGCTGTAGGACTGTGTCCAGGCACAGACATGATGGCAACACAACTAGGTCCTCCTGAGGGGGTGTGGCAGCGCCTTCTAATAACTTTCCAAGGTCAGGGAGCCGAAACGACAGGGGCGTGTCCCCCACTCCATTTACAACCAGTCGCTGCCAAAATTCTTCTGTACCTATACACGAAGAAGGTATACCTTCCACTGTTAGGTACTATACTCCCTAACGTACTCAGGTTTTCTTGCTGTTCTCGTAGTCCTAGAGCGTCTTCTGGTCTCGCTCCCTCCTTCACCTGTTGCACCAATTCTTTCCAAGTCTCATTAGACTGCATACCGAGGTCAGAGTTCACAAATATTACACGTGGGTGTTCTCCATTTGGAGTGTTTGTTTACTTCCTGCGCTCATGAATGTGTCATAGTTTATCACAAGAGAAGCTGAAATTGGTAACCACCACGTAGGTGGTTATGCCAGAAAGCAAAGGTAAGCATGGCTCAAAAGTCGTGTACATGGCCAAGTCTTTTCTGGCCGGTGGAGTGGCAGGGATGTGCGCCAAGACCACCACAGCGCCGCTCGACCGCCTCAAGATCCTCCTACAAGCACAGAACGTCCACTACGTAAATTACTCCGTATGGTCTGGTTTCAAGGCCATATACAGGAAGGAGGGACTGAGGGGCTACTTCAAAGGCAACGGTGCCATGATGGTGCGGATCTTCCCTTATGCGGCCATCCAATTCATGTCCTATGAACAGTATAAGCGCTTACTGAAGCCGTACTTCAGTGCACAGACGCACATAAGCAAACTTGTAGCAGGGAGTCTGACGGGGATTACGGCAGTGACATGTACCTATCCACTGGATGTTGTGAGAGCCAGACTGGCCTACCAAGTGTACGAGACCCGCTACAGAAGTGTGTGGCACACTCTGACATCTATTGGGAAGGAGGAGGGCGGCATTAGGGGACTCTACAGAGGCTATGTGCCTACGGTGCTGGGGATGATCCCCTATGCTGGAGTGGCCTTTTACTCTTACGAAGTCCTCAAGTCACAAATGATGGTTCGTTTCTCATTTGCTACCAAACACTCTCTGGATGGTTCTGGGACAGTGGTTTTAACAATACCAGCAACCTTGGTGTGTGGGGGGCTTGCTGGAGCAATGGCACAGACAGTTAGCTATCCACTCGATGTGGTGCGCAGGAAAATGCAAGTGCATGGGATGGTGTCTGATCCTCAGGCCACACCTCCTCGACTACTTCATGTACTACTAGGCGTGTACCGCAGTGCAGGCCTTGTGGGTGGAGTGTATCGAGGCCTGTCTCTTAATTACTACCGAGCCATGCCTCAAGTTGCTGTCTCTTTCTCTGTATATGAGCTAATGAAGCAACTGCTGGGCATCAGCTCACCACAATCCTGATTATTTTTATATTATTTTTGTGTTTATATTTATTATTATGTCTATAGTTGGTGTATTATAACTGCTGGTTGTGTGCGCATGCGCAGGAAAGGGGGCGTGCGCAGCTTCCTTGGCGAAAGAGCGAGTGCCGAGTTAGGTTGGGAAATTTGTGAGCCAGCAACGCATCGTATTCCGCCCTTTCTCTCTCCTTCTGTATTTCACGGATTGCCTGGTGCCACTTTTCAGGCAGTGGTCTATGTCAGTCTGCAACGCTGGGTGTGACACAGTCTATCCGTTGATACGCCTGCTTCATTCCTGACTGCTCCTGTCAACATATGCCATTGAACGGCAAATAGAACCAGCTCGCTCAGCAGTCGACAGTAGTACCCTTGTCACCGTTGGTTGTTGCCCCATTCCCCTCCGTTCCAGCTGCTTCTCTCTGATAGCCGCGCGCCATGATTGCCATCCGGAGACTCACCAAGCGATTCAGCAAGCAGACACTGAGCGAAGTGAAGGTATGTGTGTGGAGAGAGACGGGAAGGAGGGAACGATGGTGGAATGGTTTAATCTTTGTAGTGTGGGATGTGAACTTCTTCTGGTGTTAGATTTCAGCCATGTATTCCCTTCCTTGTGTGCCCCCATCCCTGTGCAGCCTGCTCCTCTCAGTGAGACTGTAGACCACACCTTGGAGGACGATGGCCTTCCTCCACCTCACAAGGCCTTCCAGTGCCCCTCCCCACCCAGATCTCCTTTCCCCTCTCCCTCTCTGGAGGAGGAATCTGGTGACTCCTGTGAGGGGGAGAGTGAGGGTGAGGAAGAGGAGGTGTTGAGTTTTGAAGGTGAGCTGTGTTCTGTGTGCCCAATGCCATGGACAAGGACTGCTAATTAGCTCTTAATAAGTGCAGACAGAGACAACAGCATAGGCAGCTCCTCATCTGTGTACACACACATACAGAGTATGGCTTGTAATATTAGTGAGTGTTATGTTCAGGACAATTAGAACCAAGCCTCTGTGGGTAGCTGGCAGAGGTGGTGTCCAACAAGTCTACCTGACCTTGGTTGTGATGATTGATTGCCTCAAACAGCATTCCATTCCCCCATTGGCAGCTAGTCCCTCAATTACCAGCAGCAGGCCACTGCAGGCCCTACAATCATTGATGGCATGTCCTCCATATACAGGTCGACACAGAAGACCTTATCTGAAACGCAGAGAGCGCTCCACACACCGAGAGCTGAGGCAGAGGGAAGTTGGAACTATGGAGAGAGGGGAGAGAGTTCCTTCAGCTGAAAAGAGAAAGTACAGTCAGTTCAAGTGCTCCACTGCAGGTAGGCTCCAGATTAATCACATTCCTTACCAAGTTCACTTGAAGTTGTACTGTGAGAGATGTAGGAAGCCTCTGGTGTGGGAATGTGTAGTGTGAGTATGGTCTGTCTCCCTCCCACACAGCTGGTAGCAGTAGTGCCAGCTCCAGTGATGATGAAGTCAAAGAGGCATTTGAAAGCTGCCTCCCCTCACCCCTGGACCCCACCCCTGACCACACCCTCGTATCCCCAGTGCAGCGCCCCATCAGAGTTGCTCCCTCAGGATGTAGGAAGAGAGTACCAAAGTACTTTGCTCAGATGTCCTCCACAGAGCCTGTGGAGAGACCGAGACTGGACTTCAACAAGATGCAGTCCAAACGCCTGGTCATGGTAAGGCTGGTGTCCTCATCACACTGAGCCCACACCCCTTCTTCTCTCCCCACTGAGTCCACTCTCCCTCCCCCTCCCCCTCCCCCTCCCCAGCTCCGTAAACCGGTAGTACTTCGTCACAATTACTTCAATCCTCTGCCCTCTGCCTCACAAGTAAGTAGTGTAGACACCTCATTTGCCTGTTACCATCTCTCTCGTTACTGGTCCACATAGTGTCCATCCCTGGAGCTAGCTCTGGACTTCTCCAGCCACTCCTTCCAACCAGTACCCACCCAAACGTGACCAACCATTCTATCACTTAAGACCAGTCTGTCAGCTGATTATCACGTGACTGTCACATGACTCACTAACTTCATTTCAAATTTTTAGTCCTCATGTATAACCATGTCAAGTTGTCTTGTTCTGTGTAAGCACCAGCTCCAGATGTGTATACATGTGTACAGGTACTAGAAGTCTGTTATTATATTGATGATGTAATGGTCTAGGACAGTCTAAGTTCAGGAGGAAGCAGGTGGACCATGTAGCTTGTCTGAGTGCCAGGGGCTGTGGTGGTATGGCTGGCAATGACCCCAGACCTCCTGATCACCTCGGTGAAGGGCAGCCCAGCGTGGCAGGCCAGGTAATATGCCATTGCTCCCACAAATGCATCTCCAGCTCCCTACAGTATACGTATATATATATATACACAACATGTAATGGGTCATCTGTTTCCAAGCATTTAATTACAATCTTCAAAAATGTCCTGGCATGCACTTACTGTAGTGTCCACGGGGGTCACTTACTGTAGTGTCCACGGGGGTCACTTACTGTAGTGTCCACGGGGGTCACTTACTGTAGTGTCCACGGGGGTCACTTACTGTAGTGTCCACGGGGGTCACTTACTGTAGTGTCCACGGGGGTCACTTACTGTAGTGTCCACGGGGGTTACTCACTGTAGTGTCCACGGGGGTCACTTACTGTAGTGTCCACGGGGGTTACTTACTGTAGTGTCCACGGGGGTTACTTACTGTAGTGTCCACGGGGGTTACTTACTGTAGTGTCCACGGGGGTTACTTACTGTAGTGTCCACGGGGGTCACTCACTGTAGTGTCCACGGGGGTCACTCACTGTAGTGTCCACGGGGGTCACTTACTGTAGTGTCCACGGGGGTTACTTACTGTAGTGTCCACGGGGGTTACTTACTGTAGTGTCCACGGGGGTTACTTACTGTAGTGTCCACGGGGGTTACTTACTGTAGTGTCCACGGGGGTTACTTACTGTAGTGTCCACGGGGGTCACTCACTGTAGTGTCCACGGGGGTCACTCACTGTAGTGTCCACGGGGGTCACTTACTGTAGTGTCCACGGGGGTCACTTACTGTAGTGTCCACGGGGGTCACTTACTGTAGTGTCCACGGGGGTTACTTACTGTAGTGTCCACGGGGGTTACTTACTGTAGTGTCCACGGGGGTCACTTACTGTAGTGTCCACAGGGGTTACTTTTTCTGCTGGTATGTGTGTCAGGGACTCATGATCATCTGAGTCCCACCCACTGAAGACCACACCCCCTGCACCAAGAGTAAGGACCACACAGCCAGGGCCTCTGGCTAGCAGCTGTCTCACAGCCTCTTTGGCTGTCTCCACATCATATACCACACAGCCAGTCAAGACCTGTGCCTGAGGAAGTGACACCTCAGTACATGTGTCCACACCTGATCCAGTGAGGCACCCACCCACCTCTGTTTCATTGAGGACTAAGATATCGGTGTACTGGAAGAACACTGAAGTGAGGGCCGCTCCAGGAGCAGTGTTGAAGATGGTAATAACTGAAGGGAAATGTCCAGGCCACCATTTTTCTAGTATGGTTCTCAATTAGCACTCTACCACTCCCATACCATTGTGCTGTTTGGCCAGTTGAAGAGCCTCAAGTGACGTTTCCTGTGGGACCTCCAGTTGACAAAGCATGACCTTTGACCTCACTATGAGCTCCCTAGCATTCTGCACATCAGTTGGCCTGAGAGTCATATTAGCCCCACTGACAATCACTATACAGTTTTCACCTGTGGAGTAAAGGACTATGGACCGGGGTGGGTAGGTAGTTAGTAGTACATACCACTTTCGTCGACAAGGATGGGGGCCACTCCTGAGTGGGCCTCTGATGTCACTTGCAGATGCTCTATCTATTGTGAACTGCCATTAGCGATGGACAGACTGAGACAACTGTACCTACATTGACTTGATTGTCTTTGAAGTTGTGTATTGTGTCCCTTCCAAAGCCATCCTCTCCAACCTACACCATCACAGTACGTCATACACATGTAGAGAGAGCCTGAGGTTGCAGTTGGACCTTAGCCACCATGGCTGTACGGGCTCCAAGACGAGCAGCCATCACACACTGGTTGGCTCCCTTCCCTCCACACCCAGTCTTGAAGCTGGTGCCGTGCACCGTCTCCCCTGGTTGAGGGAGCCGGGACACGTAGCTGAAGATACAAACCAGGATTAGGTCGTCATGTGCACTACTAACTCTGTATGAGAGTCCACACCTGATAAGGTCGGTGTTGCACGATCCAACCACTACCACATCCATTTGGTAATACAGGTCAAAGGACGAACGAGCCCCGCCCATAAACCACGTGCAGCGATGGTTGACGTGCAGCTGATGGAGGAGTTGTTAGGAGCGTCTAGTGTACCTCTAAACCAGCTGTGTAGTAATGTAGTAACTAGGACGGCTGGTAGACTGGAGTGCGAGAGAGACCAGCTGGATCATAAAGCTATAAGACATGATCTAAAGACGGCCAGTGTGCTGTTAACCGTGGACGATGAGAGAGAAGGTGGTGGCGAGGCTGCGCTGGAGCTGTTGCAACGTGTGTGTTTACCATATCTAGACGTCCTATTTCAAGATGGTATAGCTCACATTGAGGATATAAAGGCAGTTGCAGAGACTGTGGCAAGAATTCTTCAAGGTCCCAACCTCCCAGCTGGTGTAGCAGTGTGGGTTCTGAGGGACGGAGTGTGTCCCCTGCTGGAGGGGAAGGGGCTGGACTCACCTGAGGGTGTGTCATCTCTCGCCACTTTCCTCCATGGCATCTTCTCCAGAGCCAGCCCTGAGAGCCTGGAGCACATATCTGGCTGTGCTGATCAACTGTTGGCCATTTTCCCTCTCCTTCTTTCACTGCTTGATCACTGCCCTGCCTCCACCTGCCACCTCCTCCTCTCCTCTCTCCTCCCTCCCTTCATCACCTCCTCACACCACCTGTCTGCTGTGTGGGCTAGGCTGAAGGAAGTGTGGCATGGACAGAGAGTCATGGAGCTCCACCCACTTGTCTTCTCACTAGCTTTGCTCTGCTGCTTCTCAGATGTACTGATAGCGAGAGACCACACCTCTCCTTTTGCTGGAGGATTTCCACCCAGCGTGACTGGCCTTTGTCCCCTGTTGGATGTGCGAGCAGAAGGTACTCTGTGGGAGATCCTGGGTGCAGGCCTTCGCAGCAGTGATCCTCTTGATAGGAAACGGTCCATGTATCTCCTAGACAGGTACTGGAGTATTGTGCCTTTACTGTCCCTCAGCATATTGTGTCCTCAGAGTACTGTGTTCTGTGAGGAGTGAGAGTGGTGGGGAGGTGATGAGTGAGGGAGGGGTGTTCTGGTGGAGGAAGGAGTGTGAGGATGTGCTGAGTGCTGTGTGGGAGGACTTGGTTCTCCTGCTGCACACTATGGAGGAGAAGCAGGTTAGGGCATGCCACATTTTTTGTTGAGTAATGTCACTTGTCTCTCTTCAGTTACATATTGTGAAGCCAGTGAAGAGTCGCATGAGATCCATTGTCCAGGCCACTAGTACCTACATTGAAGGTGAGCTGCAACTAGCTCCCTAGAATGGGTAGTGACTTGTGCATGTGTGTACAGGTCGCAGTGTGCTGCATGTGTCATGGCTAGAGGTGGCTCTGGAGAGAGTGTTTGTCCACACAGAGGCTAAGTCCATTGTCCACTGGGGAGTGAGTGAGGCCCTCTCTCTTGACCTGGCCTCCTCTCCCTTCTTGCTACCTCCCCACTGGCAGGTGAGGTTACATGACACGACCAGAGGCTCTCCAGTTACCCTTCCCCTCGTCTCCCTAGTTTATCCTGGGGCCTCTCCTTAGTGTGCTGTCAGTGACAAAGCTCTATGCCAAGTACTGTGTTTGCCTCTCTGTTGCTCCACTGCAGCTCATTTGATTACTAATCAATACAGGGACCACCAACAGGCTGCCACTTGCCCTCCTATAGCCATCCTCCTCACATCTTTCTTGCAGAACTTTGTATCCCACCTTACCCTCTCTGTCAAAGGTAGCCTGGGTCACTGGGTCATGGCTGGGTGTATAGGGACAAGTCTCTTGGTGTATTTCTAGGCAAGTTTGTGCACAGTCTACTAGCAGCTGTGGAGGCAGCTGACATGCCAGAGACTCCTCTGCTCTACATGACACGCTCCCTTTCCCTCCTCCCTCCTTCACCCCTGCTGGGGCCTGCTTCTCTCCTAATACTGAGGTAACACACACTGCACAGAGGCAGTGGAGCTATAATTATGGTGGTGTCTCTCATGTCAGGTCCATCATATCACGTCTGGACACAGTCAGGTCCCTCTTGAGGGCTGCCATTGCCAGCTTCCTCCTAACCACTGCAGCCAACCTCTCTGACATGGTGAGCAGACATCCACTGACCTCACCCATAACCTCTGTCCTCACTACACAGTCTCTTGTGGGATACTATGAGGTTGCTATGGTGATGGGGAGTGTGAGTGTTACTGACTGTCTATTGTATTCCTCCCCCACATGGGGCCAGGTGGGTGGGGAGGGGGTGGGGGTTGGTTATGTCAATGTTGTGCTCTCTCTGGTCAGTGTAGATGTGCCAGTGGCTTAGTGCAATGTGTGCTGCATCAGATGTCTCTGTGGCCTCATTCCTCATGGACTCTCTAACCTCCCTTTTCAATGGAGAGACTCATAACCAGGGGCTTGGCCATGCTCCTCTTGCGATAATGCTGGTATTAGCAGTAGATGCCCAACTCACTGGACTCCAGTGGTATGGCCACGCTACAAGCCTTCCTTCCAATGTCCCTGTCTCTTGTCTCCCTCTACAGCCTACCAGTGAGCTCCTCTCTGGAGGAGCTGCTCTCTTCACTACTCCTCCCTATGACTTCTGTCCTCTCATCTGCCTCCTCGCGGCCCTACCTCCCCCCACACTCCCTCACAGCTGCCCTCCACACTCTCACAGCACTCCTCAAAACCTTCCTCTCTGGACACTCTCTTACACTTACCTACTGGAAAGGTATGGACAAGTACACAGAGTTGTATGTGGACCACTGTATGTGTGTGTGTGTATGTGTGTGTGTTGTGTGTGTGTGTGTGTGTGTGTGTTTGGTGTGTGTGTTTGTGTGTGTGTGTGTGTGTTGTGTGTGTGATAGGAGCTGAGTCAGAAACAGGAAAGCTTCTCTATAAGTGCATGCTGCCATGGTTACCTGAAATGATGCAAAATTTGCAAGAGCTATTGCTAAAAGGGTCAAAGGTTAGCTCATTTACCTTGTACATGATCAGGTAAATGTCAAACTGGCTCCAGGATGAGACTGGCATCTCACTTGCCCATATAACTCTCCTCGTCTCCTCCCTCTCCACACTGCATACCTTCACTAAACTATATGGTTTCTCGTGGTCAGCTCATCCAAGTGCAAGCCCTGCCTACCTAGCGACCCAAGCAGTACATGTCCTACACTCAACTCTACATTCTGAGGAGGTGCCGTCTGTAAAACACCATTGGTTAGGGATTGACAGTGTGTGTGTGTGTGTGTGTGTGTGTGTGTGTGTGTGTGTGTGTGTGTGTGTGTGTGTGTGTGTGTGTGTGTGTGTGTGTGTGTGTGTGTGTGTGTGTGTGTGTGTGTGTGTGTGTGTGTGTGTGTGTGTGTAGGTGACAGTGTTAACACCAGCAGTGATGGGGGCACTGAGTGCACTGGGATGGGTGTGCCAGGAGGACATTACCCTTCCTCCCCACACTTTCTCTCTCCTCCTCTCCCTTCCCCTCTCCCTCCATCTCACCAGACCCAAACTAGTGAGAATAGTGCAGTGAGAATGCCACATGAATATCTGTAGTTCCCCTCCCCTGGAGCAGGAGTGTGCAGTGGGGCATGTGGAGTGGGGTCCAATCATGGACTGGTGTGGGGCTCAACACTGGACTCTGCTACGATATTGCTTGTACCACTTGTACAGTCATGAGTAAGACCACACCCACAGTTATCTATATTTGTAATACACATTCCTTATTTGCAGTGCATGGACAGTGGGTGAGTCCCAGCTCGTTAGGTGTAATGCCTCTGCAGTTTGGGCATTGTGTACTGATAGTGTTGGGATGGTAGCCACTCCACAGCTGGCCTGTGTACTGGACTGCCTCTCTCTGCTACTGCCTCATGTAAGCACACACTGTGTGGCCCATGCACCATGCAATGCTGTACTTGATGTAGGTGGAGCTCAGAATTGTGCCCGACACTGTGCAGTGCTGCTGGAGAGTTGTGAGAGCATGCCTATCAGCTCTTCCCTCGTTCTTGCATGTTTTACTGCACTCAAACCTGCTATTCAACACAGACAGTGATATAGTGCAGGTTGTGCAAGAGGTACGCTCCTCCCTGTACTCTGCTGCTCTATAATTAATGCCTGCACCTCTCTAGGTATGCCAGGAGGTGATTGTCCTCGGAGAACGTAGGAGTGGTGTAGTGAATGAAATGGCTACCATCCTCTGTAAGGGGTGGTGGAGGGAGTGGGCAGAGGGGAGAAAGGAAGCTGTGGCGGGGAGCATGTTGAGACACCAGACACTCCTCCTACAGCTGTGCTGTTTTGGCTCAGTGCACCGCAGGAGTATGAGGTACTGACTGAAGTGTTCAGTGCCATATAGGTGGTCTGTCTGTTGCTCTTCCTAGGTCACTTGAAGACAGTGAGCAGTTTGTACGGTCACTGGGAGCCAAGGTGGCAGTGAACTGCACACCTACCACTGACAGGTACATGGGATGAGAGCAGGAGTGAAGTGATGTTTCATGTGATACTCACTCAGTGTTCAACAGGGGGACTCAGGTGTACGTGGGACAATACTAAGTTTCTTGATGCATGTATCAGCCACAGATCCACATGCCCACTTTCTGCCTCTGTTCAATGATGCCATCATAAACAAGGCCAGTACTCTGTGAATGTGTGTGTGGTGGGAATTACTCTTCATTTTTGGTCCTCAGCTCTCAGAGTTGTCGACCAGCAAGCCACGATACTTTATTAATTCTCTGACTCATCGTTTAAAGCAGCGACTACTGCAGGCCTTGCTCCTCTTACTCCCCCACCTCTCATCAGTTAGACCACACCCACTTGCAATAGTCCTGTGCTCACATCTCTCTGCCTGTAGGATGGAGTGGAAGGTTTGGCACAGGACATCCTAAGGGCCTTGCAGAGTGACAATCAGACATCTGTACGCCACCTCCTGGAGTGGACCGCTGTGCTATTGCTGGCTAGGCAGCGTCAGCTCATCTCTAGTCTCCTCTTGCCTGCCGTTAGACCGGTGAGATTGGGCTCATGTGATCTGTCACATGACCTTATTGTGTTGTCACGTATGTATTAGGACTCAGAGTTTCGACTGTCTCGACTTCCATCTCTGATGACGGTGTGCATGCACCTCAGTGCCACAGGCAGCTCAGAAGAGAGGGTTGGTTCCCAGGTTCTTGCACTGCCTCAATGAGTAGTAGAGATCTCATCTTTTCTTGTGCCAGGCCACATACTGCCGTGCTCTGCTTCCTGTTCTCTTCCCATGGACCACTTGTCATCATTTTGTTGTGAGGCTGTATGCACAGCAAACTGTAGTAGTGCTCTGGGAAGCATGGAATGCTGAGGGAGACAGCAGTTTCATGGACAGCTGCATTCCCTTTTTGAGGAAATACAGGTCAATTTCCAGTATACTCCTTCCGCTCTTTACCCTCCCTCCCTCTCTCCCCTTTCCACAACTAGTGATGCTGCAAGGTTTCAACATAAGCTCAATCAGAACATTTTCTTCTCTCTAATTCGCCCTCTGTCTGACCTGAACATAGAGGTAGGAGATATGTTGTAGAACCCATGATGTAATGGGATGTCATAATGACATCATAACAACACATTGTATCTCTGAACATCTCAGGTTCTGTTTGACATCCTCCCAAGGCTATGTGGGATGTGTGATGATGAATGTGTCCCTGTCACAGACTTCAGGGGGCCCTGGGGAGAGGGAGGAGGTGAGGGAGAGGGAGGAGGAGAGGGAGAGGGAGGAGGAGAAATAAAGAGAGGGGGAGGAAGAGAAAGGGTGCCCCTCTACTGTGATAACAATCTGCTACGTGAGGCGATAGAGGGAGGGGGTGTGCAGGTGAAGGAGGAGGTTAGAGGCGAGGACACACGAAGTATTGCACACCAGGTTAGCTGGAGCAGCTAGCCCATCTCTCTCTTTTCCTGAAGTTCATCTACAGCTTTCTGAGGTAGGAGGTGGGGAAGTGACAGGAGATGTTCAGAAGAAGATCACCAGATGGGCCAGGGGTGCAGGGGTGCTAGATGAGCTGTTCCCAGGGTTACCATCATCCAGCCAAGACGAGGGGGCAGGAAGGCAACCCAGTGGCCTAGTTCTAGTGGCTTCTCTTCTAAACAAAATTCCTAACCTAGGAGGTTAGCTGTTGTTGAGTAAATTCAATTTGGCACACATTAATTGTCAACATTGGGTGGTGCTATAGAGCGGACACCCAAACACAGTGTCTGAGGGAATACCCAGACTATGATTTAGGTAGGGGTGTGGTAAATGGTAATTAAATCATTAAGGTAGAGGAGGGGGTGAGTGGGAGATTAGGAGGGGGAGTGGTTGGATAGGGAGCTATTGAAGCTGACTTGGTGATGAGTGTGGGTGGGGAGTGTGCTAGCAGTGATAGGGGGAGGGGTAGTACCTATGCACTAGTTCTCTCAAGTATGTGGCTGTCTGGCTTAGGGTTGTGCAGAACATGTGAGATATTTGGTGTGTGTGAGCTTGTCCTGGCCAACCTGGCTGTAGTGGAGGATCCTCAATTCACTGCTCTCAGTGTGTCTTCTCAGCACTGGCTCAAGATCTCGGAGGTATCCAAAACAGCCATATCCTCGTCTACATATGCTGTATGTATGTGTTTACAGAGTCACTGCATCTAGGCCAATACATGATGACCACTGCCAACCATCAATTATTTTTTCCCAACTGATGCTGTCTGTGACAGGTGCGACTACCTCAGCTACCCTCATACCTACTAGCCATGCGCAATGCTGGCTATCAACTGGTGGGAGCTGAACAGACAGCTCAGAGCAAGTGTGTGACTTCTTTTGAGTTCTACCCTCGTACTCTGCTATTGCTAGGGTCAGTGGTACCCCTGGTCTATCCACTGTAACCCCCAGCCAAGTGACCCCTCCCCCCCGTCCCACACACATACTGTAGGAACGAGCGTGAGGGTATTCCAGTGCAACTACTCCACTTACTGCAAGACTGTGTCCAGATCCCTCAGTTGGGGGTAGTACGTTCTCTCAATGCTCATGTCAGTGGAGCTCTGTTGGTGTGGGAATACTGCAAACAGCACCTGCTGAGTCATCACATCAACCACTACACTAATGCTGACAGAATCATATAATGTTCACATTCATCACAATAATTAGTTGAGATGCTGTTTATGGGATAGTCATAAGGAGCTCCAGCTTCCTCCCTGCAGCATCTGTTACCTCCTTTGAGGTAGTGCCACTGACAGCTGACCTCTGGGAGTATATATATGTATACCTGTTGCATGGCTTACAGAAAGTGGGAGAGGACACTTCAGGCACTACAGGAACTGTAGTAAATCCCAATAATGGATACATGTTTGTATACAAGCTTTGTTTATTTTGCATTGCCTGCTGATATGTGTCATCCCTAACATGGTCTCTGACTGCATACAGTCCATTGACCAGTCAAAACTCCTGGTCTGAAGATTAAATATTTTCAGTGAATTGATATATCTATTGGATGTGATGAGGTGTAAAAATGTCATTTCATTGATTAATGATGTATAGACTGGGGTTGATAAATAAAATTGGTGAAATAGTTCTTCTCTGAGCAGTTTATGACATGGCAAGTGGTGGTGGTTGCAGTAGAAGTGCTTGTGCACAGCACACTATGCAAAGTCAGGGATCTGCTCAAACCTCAACTTGAACCTACCCTCAGAGGGTCTTGAAGAGCAGTGACAGTCAGAAGTGAAGCTCAGGGTCACATTGGAACTGTTGGTAAGACAAAGAAACACTTTGTGAAATCCACTCTGCACTTTGGACACCAAAGAGAAGAGTGGATTTCATCAAAGTATGTTTTGATTTTGAAGGGGAAAATGTTTGCTATTTACTTTGGAACATATTTGATGGGGATGGGATCAAAGAGACGTGTTCCACACAGCACAAACAGTGGCTCTTGGACGGACGGTCGCAGGCGGCTGACTATGATCCTGTCACCTCCACTGCAGTCATGTGTTGATGGCAGGTTAAGCTCCTCTGTGCTGAGCACAACCATGTGTCCAGCCCGCACTATAATGGTGTATTTGCAGCTGAGGTCTGGTGGGTAGACCAATGGGTAATGTGGGGAGAGAATGATCCCAGTCTGTCTGCTGAACACACTACGACCACATGACTCCACTGCCAGGGGAGATAGTGGGAGGACAGGTGTACACAATGTAGCTAGCAATAACTCAGTCACTGATACATGTGTACACAACATGATTAGGGACTGAAGGCAGTAGAGAACACTGCTGTTGAGTTTGGTATGTACCTGTAAAGAAGGTAACGTAATGAAGTTGGAAGCCCATTCTGCGCTGCTGCCAGTCAGTGCTGAACTCCACTAGCATGTGCCGGCCACTGCTGCGCACTGTTGGCATTACATTCCCACAGAACCGACCAATCAGAGGAGAGCTGTGAGAGGTGCCATCAAACACAGCCACCCAATCATGATTGCAGCTTTTCCGTGTTGTCCCTTGTTCTACTTCAAACATCTCTCCAGTATTGCCCAGGGCTATTTGCCTGAGAGGGTCGGTGGATATCCTCCATACACATTTCACACTATTGTTGTAGTGGTTGGGGTACCCCGGAGATGTCAGTCCACCAAATGGGGTAAGGAGTATTCCTCCACAGAACTCTGTCTCTGAGAGGAGGGAAGAGGGAGAGTTGAGGTCAGTGTGCAGAAATCCTGACCAAGTTTCTGATGGATTTAGACTTCAAAGGTGTTTATTATGCAAGAGTGATTTAATTATGCACATCTGTGCTACTGGCAGCTATATTTGGCAGTATTCATACCTCGTCCAGCCAAATATTGCGGAGACTGAAAAAAAGTTTGCAGACTACAATTACTCACCCTGCTCACAGCAGAGCCCAAAGAAGCCAGGTGGACAGCCGCATTCCCTGTTTATGGGGTCAAACTCGCCGCCATTCTGACAGCGAAAGGGGCAGGTTCGATTACGGGAGAACAGGTCCGGCTCCTCGCAAGTCTCAGAATTACAGCACCGCACCTCTTCATCCCGGTAGCGCACGCCGCATGTGCAATCGCGGAATGTGCCTCGCCAGTGTGGACAGGCCAGCGCTAGGAAAAGACACGCAGCTAGCGGTAGGAGAAAGCCGAGAGAATATCTTAGTAGCATGTTGGAGGTTCAAACTGGTAGACTAAAGCATCGCAACGCTTTTATTCTAGCACCAACAAAGAAACACTGTCTGCAGCAGGATAAACAAGGTACGCGTTATGAAGGGGGCGGAGCTGGATACGCACCAGCTGTTTTCAGTGCGCATGCGCCAATAACCATGAAGAAATGGAGCGTGTGTGCCCTCGTTGTAAGACCAGCTCGTACCATAAGCCATCATTAAAACTGCTGGTGAACGTGTGTGGCCATCACATGTAAGTCAATAGCTATCCTGGTGGGAGCGGTGCCTGGTGGTGGTGCCCACTGAGCAGTAGATATGTATCGTGCCTAGCTCCCCAGTTCGAGGCTATGTATATGTACGTGCAGTTGCGAGTCTTGTGTGGATGCAGTGTTCACACGGCCAACTGCTCCTTGTCCTGAGTGTGGCATAGCCCTACGCAGAAACCTGTACCGAGCTCAGCAGTTTGAAGACCCAGCAGTGGAGCGAGAAGTAGATATTCGCAAGAAAGTACTTCAGGAGTGAGGATGGAAGAGCGTGAGAAGTTTAACCTTCATTTCTGTGTTATTTGCAGCTACAACCAGCAAGAGGAAGATTTCTCCAGTCTGCGTGAGTACAATGACTACCTGGAGGAGGTAGAGACTATAGGTGAGCACACAATGCCATTCTGCTGCACTCTCTCACGATGGTATGTGTAGTGTCCAATTTGTGTCATGGTGTGGATGTCGAGGCAACTCGGGAGAAGATGAAGCAGTATCGCAAGGACCACCAGTCCCAAATAATGAAAAATAGAGAAAAGCAGGTTACCTCCTCCTGTACAGCTGGTCGGGTGCCTAGAGTAGCCCTCTCTGTCATGTGTAGAGTCGTCACGATCGGTTGGTACAACTTGAGGTACGTGAAGAACAGGAGTTACAAGAGATGAGGAACAAGCAGGCCCTGGCAGCCGTCCAGGAGCAGGCCAAGGAGAAGGAGAGGAATAGACAGAGCATCATCCATGAACTGGTGAGGCTGATGAAGATCTAACCCTTGTTGTAACCTTCTTGTGTAGATGACATCTGTGCGGCCAGCTAGAGAGGTTCTGGCTAGCAGAGCAGTGCAGGAGGGGACAGGAGGTAGTTCTATCAGAAGGGATTTAATTCAGCCAACATTTCAAAGCAGTATGGTAAGGTTGTGGTATTGCTGTGCTCCTGTATGTTAATCACATTCCATATAGGGTACAGCTGTGTTTGACATAGGAACAGTTGAGGAGGGGGAAATGTACTGTTATCAGCCACCATCTCAGGACCTACTGGGACCTGGAGTGCCTCACATCGAAGAACTGGAGGGCTATGGGTGAGCGTATTAATGTTCATGCACACACAATAGCTGTATGCAGAGGTCCTCTGCACAGTTACCTGGCTCATGTTCGTGGAGTGGAGGGTCCACACACTGGTAGTGGGTATGTGGCAGGCTATGGATGTTGCAGGGCCTTGCAAGAGGCATTCTCAGGACTATACTTCAGTCCACACGAACAAAGAACTTAGCATATGACATATTCAAAATCATCAGAGGACAATTGATGTACTACATACAGTGACAGTTCAATGACTGAGACCAGCACAAGATGGAAACAAACTGTCTGTATTCAAGGAATCAGTATCTGATTGGTTTAGCCGGAGAGCGGGCTGCTCTAACCAACGTATCTTTGCCTAGTCGGTCTCGTGCCTGCCTGCGGTACAGATTGTGGTGTAGTTGTATGCCAGAGGTGGAGAATGCGAGACACTCACTTTGTACTAGAGTCTGCTCTGAAGAAGAGTTCCCCAGGGCCTAGTGTGGTGGGGGAGGGGGGACGAGGAACCTTTGCCACATGGTCAGGCTCTATAGAGACAAGCCAGGCATACAGGTGGTGTACATGCAATAACCAAGGGCCTACCAGATGCTGCATCCCGCTTCCTTTTACGAGAGAATTCTGAGAGAAATGAGAGAGGGTGGATACACACACACACACTTACTGCCCGCATACCTGTGGACCCAGTGCTGTTGGTGGGGGGCATGTATATCCCCGATGATGAGGCCTTGATGGGCTTGCCTTCAGCAATGGCCACTTGTCTGGACATTGTCTTGGGGGGAACATAGGTTCCCGAGGCAATCACTTTATTCTTACTAGCCTGCCAGTGGGAGGGAAGGAGGGAGGGGAGCCTGGTATAGTGAGATATGGGAGTGCTAGTTAGCACCTTTGCAGCCTTGTAGCTGGGGGAGATGGGAGTGGGTGAAGGTCGCACTATCAACTGTTTGACTGGAGATGTGTGCACACTCTGTCTATTGAGAGTTGAGGCCAGACTGTGCGTGGAGTGCCTCCGCTGCACGTTACGGCGACCATTGATAAACTTCTGTAGTGTCTCCACTGGAGTACGTGGATCTAGACATGGACTCACACAGTACACTAATGGGCTAGCTCACATGATGGTTTGGGGGAGGACTTTGGGGAGATGAGAATGTTGGGATGTCGAGCTGCTCGGATTAGACTCCGCCCACCTAGCCTTTGTCGTATGAACAGTGTGTGGGGAGTAGGCTTCATACAGAATGGGACTGGAGGTACAATGTCGCCTGTCTTTCTGGCAGTTACATAGCGAGGTGTCTTTTTGAAGGCTCTCGGCACACCAGATGGCCGGTCTACACAGCCAACAGTGATACAGTATGGGACATGCACAGAGGCGGAATGAACTCTGACCTTTATTCAGCTTCCTTTGAAGAAGGCCAGCAGCAGTCATAACTCCAGCCTTCTTATCACTGGCCTCTGGGAAGAAGCATACACCAAATGAGATAGGTACAGCAAGCACCAACAAGCATGCCTACCCCATCTAGTAGGCAGTTTAAGGCCACCATATTTCCTCCAGTAAGTGTAGCAGAAGTTGCAGAGTCGACAGTGCTCGTGAGCTGGACCCCACTGGTACCAACGGGTAGCAGATATTGCCAAGCAACTCTCACAGCCCTTCTCCCCATCAGGGGTTCGAGGCACCTCAATGACTTCTGGGAGGGAGGTGGGGATCTGGCCAGAGGACACAGCCTTACCTGGGGAGGAGCACAGGAGGTAAGAGGGCTGGATGTCAAATGACGCTGAGTACCCGAGAGATCTCTTGGCCCAGCTGGAGCACCCGTGGGGGTACGCAGGTGAACTATGACCTCCTTCAGATCGTTCTGCTTCTCTATCATGCGATGCCTCTTCTGCAAACATTAGTGGTAGAAAGCAGTGGCTCTTATCTGTACAGCCAACTGACCTGTATCTGGTAACGATCAGTTGTTTTCCACATGTAGTAGTAGGCCGTTATACTCTTCACTGGTTTCCATGACAACTAAAAGGGAGTATCACATGCTTGCAGCGAATATTAAAGGTCGAAGGTCGTCTTACATATTTCTTCTGTATGTAGAGGAAGTCCTTCTGTTCCTGCAGACCCTCCTCAAACCGCTTGGCCTCCTCTGACCACCCAACATAAGAGACATGACAGCACACTAGCTGACACCTCGGTACAGCACTCACCTTGAGTCCAGGCCTCCAGCTCATCTGCACACAGCACTGGGCCACGAGGCACCAGGTAGCTGGTGGCCTGAGTTATGTCATAATCATTCTGATGTAGAGTGTCCATGGCATGGAACTACAGGAGGGAGAGTGTCAACAGAAGGCCTGGGTCTACGACCACCTCACCAGTGTGATGTCTCTAGAGGCAGCGGCTGCACCAAGACGTAGACTGATCTGTGGTTTCTTGGCTCCATCAAGTAGGGCTCGGGCAAATGTTCCAATGGAACGTGCCACTACCAGGAATTGCTCCACCTTGTGATCTGGCATCTTATTAGGTTCCCACACCTTGGTAGCTAGGTGGGATGGGTCTTCACGGGACTCTGAAAGGACACCCACCTAGTCACCCTGTACTCATGAATTATGTATGAGGAGCAATACCAGGAGAGATATAAGCTGGAACCTCGGCCTGATAGTCAGCACCAATACGTATCTCTCCTTTGTCAACTAACAGAGTCTTCTGATTAGGATCATACACCATGGAGTAGAAGAAGGTGTCCTCTTTCTCTAGATATGTCCGCACATCCTCCAATTCATTCAGTAGAGTCACTGAACACTTCCCACTGAAGGTAGTGGCCTCATTACTACACACACAGAGTACATGAGGCGGAGAACACCTACCGAACCATGTCTATCTTGTAGGTTTCTATCTGTCTGGACAGGAAGAGCTCTCGGTGACGGACAAGGTGCCTCTCCTGCTCACTCAACTTGTCAAAGGAGATGCTGGATACAGCCACACCCTCCAGCTCGTTCTCTTCCTCCACCACCACTAACAGGGAGAAGAAGGCAGCACTCAGCTCATGGCTCTCAATGGGAGAGGCTAGTGTGAGGCTACGACTTCCCTTCTAGCAGGCTGAAAGGTTTCACAACTCTTACTTCAAAATTTACTACTAACTTGCATGTCTGTCAGCTGCCACAAGGAGATTAGGTGGCAGGTCTTTCCTGCGGTAAAAGCACTTAGCTGCAACCTCTACACTGCCCTTTGAGTTCTTTGGGTGGAGGAGGTACATGGCTGCAAGGCAGAGAGAGAAGACGGAGCCACTTACCTTCCGTAGCTCTTCAATCTTGCAGATTTGATAAGGCATGGGAGGTGGGTACACCTCCATGTATATGCACTCTGTAGGATGTAACACAGTTCAACTTTATATTTTTCATTCAAAACTCTCCACACCTCCAATCCGGTAAAGTCCCTCTGCCATTTCTGTCCGTACACTACATGCACTAATGAAGAAAATGCGTAAAGAAGAATGTACAGTTTGCATACGAATGAGACTCTTCACATGCAATATTTCACCTCTACAATCTCCTCTACAATCTCCTGCTGACCACCACTCGGCGACAAAGTTGGAGGCGGCACAGTCGCAACAAGGTTGAAATTCTTAGTATAAGCCCATGGTGGGCTTATACATGGTAGAACAGTTTTTCGCAAAAATAGAAGGTGGGCGTGGTTTAGTTGCAACTGACTCTGACGTCGCAAATAGAGTAATACCGTGGTTACGGGTGCCAGGCCTCCTTGACTGGTGAAGTGGCGGACTCCGGACGTCTTGGAAAGTCTGTTCTGAAGAGGAGTCCGTAATTTGAAGAAACCTGTCTTTTTCTTACATTTTGACGCAAAGAAAGGCGTTCTCTTGCGTCCTGTGACCCGGGTGGCCTCCTATCCTCACCACGTCTATACTGTTAGGCAGTACCTATACAAAATCACCAGACTCCCTCCTCCTTGTGACTGAGTGGTGTGCCCAGTGCCAGAGTCAAGTTTGTACTGCAAACTTGACTCTGGCAGTGACGTGTTGCCGCCCTGGCCTCTCCTGGAAGCCACCGAGCAGAAGGCGGAGGGTTAGAGCCCCCACCCCTCAAGCGAGCGCGTATCTCTGGGCCCAGTGAGCTGAGACAGGCTGAGAGCAGGACAGACATGCAGACAGCTACCAACGGAACGGTCATTGAGAATGGCAGTGCTAGCAATGGGGTGGCCCCCTTGGCCAATGGGTGTGGGGGCGAGGTAGGGAGGGAGCAGGAGAACAAAGTATGCCGAAAGAAGGGCCAATCTTTCAGTGAGATGGAGAGTGACATTATCAGGCTTATTGGACAGCATCTCAGAGAGATGGGTCTCCAGTAAGTGTGACTCTTCGGACAGAAAAACATGTTTGTGACTCCTCATCTTGTTCCTTCATCACAGTTCAACCCTAAATCAATTAGTGGAGGAGTCGGGCTGTTCTCTGGAACATCCTAAGGCAGCTGTGTTCAGAGGTCATGTGCTAGCAGGACAGTGGGAAGAGGTGACTGCTGTCAACTATTGGGAAGTGTGATGTATCCATATATGGTTATGTGTTGTTCCTCTCAGGCTAGCCATGCTGTAGAGGATCTAGCTCCACTGCTGCCCAAACCCTCGTCGGCACAGGTGGAACCAGTGTGCATGTGTGTGTATCTCTGTTGTGACTCCCTGCCTTCCCTCCCCTTTACAGCACATGCAATATCTGTTACTGAGAGAGAAGTACCTGGAGCTGCTGGAGGGAGGACAGGAGATGGCTGCACTGCACTGCCTGCGTCATGAACTAGTCCCTCTCCCTCTACATCACACAGACAAGAACATTCAGACACTGACCAGGTAACTCTAGCTCCACTGTCTGGCTGGGTGCTCTGTGGTAGTGCCATTCCTATTTCCCTTCAGTTACATGATGTACTCTGATAAGGCTGAGCTTCGTGATGCTGCTAACTGGGCAGGAGTGAAGGGTGGCTCCAGGGAGCAGCTGATGGAACAGCTCCAAGGTATTTCAAAAATTATGTCAGGCTATGGTGTATTGGTATGACACAGAATGTGGGTGATGTGACTCCTGTGTCTCTGTCCTGGCTGGTGTCCCTGCAGGGTTCCTTCCTCCCTCAGTGATGCTACCTGCACACAGACTGCCTCAGCTCTTGAGCCAGGCTGTGGAGCTCCAAGTCAGTCGCTGTCCCTACCACTTCCAGCAACATCCTCCTTCATCCCCCTCCTCCTCCTCCTCATCCCCCTCCCATCATCACTACTCCCTTCTCACCGACCACCTCTGCCCAAGGTACATGTATATACATGTGCATTATTCCTCTAAGTGTAAGCATTGTGACATCACAGGAGTGAGTTTCCATCAGAGACAGTGCATATCCTGACAGCTCATTCTGATGAGGTGTGGTTCTTGGCCTTCAGTCGAAATGGATCACGCCTTGCCTCAGGAGCCAAGGATGGGGAGATCATTGTGTGGGACATGCAGGTGTGGAGATGTGACTGTGTGGCAGTCTATGGAGGTGTTGACAGGGAGGCAATGGGTGTTAATTATCCCCTGTGCCTCTCACAGGGTGACTGTCCCCAGATACAACACAAGTTAAGAGGGCAGGCAGATGGCATTGCTCACTTGGCCTGGAGTCCAGATGACTCCTTGCTGTTGAGCTGTGGCCGTGAAGATAGCCCAGAGGCCATTGTCTTCTCTACCCAGGTATGCCACCTGCTGGCCAGCCTGGATGTATTGGACATGGCCTTTCTCTCTGTAGACTGGAGAGGTGAAGTGTCGTGTGCAAAACTCAGCAGAGGACAGTCTCACCTGCGGAGCCTGGTCACCTGATGGCCAGCACTTCTACGTAGGGGGCACACGAGGCCAGTTCCTGGAGTGTGTGAGTCTCTCTGTGTTCCACTGTGTCTGCAGGGCAGCAATCATGCACATCTCCTCTTCCTGTCCAGGCTGTAGATGGCTCTGTGTCTTCCAGTTGGGAGGGCATACGTGTCAGTGCACTGGCCGCCCACTCCTCCCCACACAATGTATATGCCGCAGATACTCATTGCAGAATAAGACGCTACAACTTCAATGACATGTCCTATCATACATTGTGAGTTGTGTTGTGGACTCCATTCTCATGTCAAACTACCCTCCTCCCCAGAATTGAAGAAGACCACCCCATCATGTCGTTCACTGTGTCTCGTAGTGGCAGACATGCCCTACTGAATGTTGCTAACCAGGTGACACACTGGGTGGGGAGGGGTTAAAACATTCACTGATCCTCTCAATCCATTTATCTTCAGGGAGTTCATGTCTGGGATTTAACTGATCGTTGTCTTGTGAGGCGTTGCCATGGTGTTACCCAGGGTCATTACACCATTCATTCATGTTATGGGGGACTTAATGATAGCTTTGTGGCTAGTGGCAGTGAAGGTACATGGACTGCTGGACAGAGTACTGTGAATTTAGCAACACTTTGTCCTCTCATTCTGTAGATGGCAATGTGTATGTCTGGCGAAGTGGCATGGAGAAACCAGCCCTGATACTTAGAGGTCATTCCCGTACAGTCAACTGTGTAGTATGGGACCCTGTGCACCACACGACACTGGCATCTGCAAGTGATGATGGTAAGTGCTGGGCTACGTGCGGTGCATGTGTATAGCCAGTGTGTGTGTGTGTGTGTGTGTGTGTGTGTGTGTGTGTGTGTGTGTGTGTGTGTGTGTGTGTGTGTGTTGCAGGCACTGTTCGGGTGTGGGGTAGAGAAATGGTTGCTCGCAGGCAAAGGCAGCTGCAAGCCTCCTCAGAGCCTTCTGGTGTCATAACAAGTGACTCTAACCAGGTGGGCCTCTTCTCCAATCCCTCTTCTAATCTTTGTATCTTTCCCTCACACATCAGTGTGAACCTAGTGGTCAGTGGACAGTGGTAGAAGGTAGTGGAGACCACACCCAGACCCTGGAGGGGGCCACCAGTGCCAGTAGTCTGGCCAGTGAACAGCTGGAAGAAAGCCTGAGTGCTGCTTCCCTGCCAGAGGTGGGGAGTGACTGGCAGCTGGCAGTGGACTCCCTTACTTCCTCCATGGACAGCTCTGTCAGCATGCAGCCTCCCCCCTCCCTCCCTACCGGCCAACCAGCTCCCCAGTCATCCTCTGACCAGCAGGCAGGTAGTGAAGACCAAGTGACAGGTGAGTCACACTAGTGATACAGAGGGTGATGTGTTGGTATGGACATCTATCAATACAGGCTCTATTTCAACTGAGGTCTAGCAACAGACCCACCACCTTCCATGTGTGGTGTTTTATCTCCTGTGCAGTTACTTTCTCCTCTCCCATGCTCTCCTCTCTCTCTCTCACACACACACACTCACACAGAGCACTATACTATGTATGTGTTCGGCTCATTCATTCTGAACTCATAATTATATGCAATTATTGTCTCATCACTCTGTACACATGGCTAAACCACAATCATGGATTAAAATTGGTGCACGTGGAAGGAATGGTCTAGCCTGGCTGGCTGGCAGTTAGGTAGCAAATGCAGAAATGAGATGAAGAGAGCAGGGCCAGAGAGTTACCATCTGGGTGCCATGCCAGTCGAGTAAGGGAGAAGGCAGGATCACATGGTACACACACACTCACACACCCAGCTGGAGACCACAAACACAATCTCCCAGTGCCAGTAGCAATGGCTAAGCGGGGCTGATGAGGGTCCCAGCTGAACTCCCTGACAGGGCTGGACTGCAGCAGGAGCACAGCCAGGCTCAGCTCTATCATGTCCCATATCCATATGGCAGTTGGCATGTTGTCATTACGTGTTGCCAGGTACCGTGAGTCCGAGGAGAAGGAAGCCAGACCCACACCCAGGCGAGGGTTTGGCTTCTCGGGGTCAGGCTGTGAAGTAGGCACTGCCACTGGCAGGGGAAGAGTGTCATAGTGGCTCTGGCAGGGAGCCAGGCTACGAGTAGTGGGGGGAGGTATGGAGGGTCGGTTCTCTACCTCCTGGTACACCACTGTCCCAGTATTATCCACCATGGGTGGGTGGGCATGCTCGGCCACTGCACGCCATGTGAGATGGTTTAGCACTCTTAGCTTTTCATCATAGCTGCCAATGGCCAGGAACTGGCTAGAAGGAGCCCAGGTAACTGTCCTCACACCAAGAGCATGTTCATAGGCCGAGTAGGAGGCAAGACAGCGCCCATCCATGCTGTACATGAGCACTTTGTAGTCCAGCACGCAGTCCCACACAGCAAGAGCACAGCCATCAGGTGACCATTGCAGTCCTGCAAGATCCTGAGTGGCCACAGGGAAATGCTGTACTAGTTGCCAAGTACTGCAGTCGAACACACTCACAACATCTTTACAGTCCCTGCGCTCAGCCAGTGCCATATAGTGGCCATCAGGACTAAAGTCCAGTCCTGATTGAGGTAGTTTGGGGTATTTGATAAGAGACACAGACTTGCTGACAAGGGACCACAGTGTGAGGTGCAGGGAGAAGTCTGCCATGGTCAGTAGGTGACGGCTGTCCGGGGTCCACCAGCACCACGTAAGCCCCGCCAGACCGCCGTCAACCTTGCATGTCCAGGACGGCTGCTCAATAGACCATACCTGCATGCACAGCGGCAAGGCACTAACACCAGAGCTCGTGCTAGTAGGTGCCTAATGCTAGCACTCACTTGTACTATGCCTCTCTTGAACATGGCAGTAAGCAAGAATAGAGAGTCCGGAGACCACAGCACCTGCTGTACTGGCTCTAGGCACGTGTGTAAATGGAGTATCTGCAGTGAAGAAGCGTCTCGAACCACCAGACGATGTTGGATACAGCTGGCCAGGTAGCAGCCATCGGGAGAGAATGCTACTAGGCCGCGAGATGATGGGAAACTCTCTGAGAAGTTCATGGTCCCGCCTAAACTGTTCCAATCAAAGCGCACTCTTATGGACACTTCGCTGTGTGAAGAAGAGAGAATAGATGCTGGTAAAGAGGAAGAAATAAAGAGTACAGAAGGGGAGCAGTCCTCTCCGCAAGGGGCTCAGCAGCCGTTGCTGCTGTGGGTTGTGTATCAAGAAGGAGACTCGCTATTGGAATGTTTTCATTTCTACGTCTTTCACATGCAGGCCGCTTGCACAGTCGCTAAAATTACTGACTGGATCTTGGTCTGAATTTGACCCTTCAAATCATCTCAAAGGCTGCAAATGGTTATGCATGTGTACCTACTCTGTCCTCTGCCAGCCCACCATGGTCTCATGCAGCATGTTCCTTTCAGGGCCCCAGATGGCACGTGCTTGCTGGTGGCCAGTGCTGACTGTAAAGTCAGACTCTACAACCTCCCATCAGAACTCTATGCAGGACCTGTTAGTACTCAACTTCCAGAAATGGTAAGATTAGTGTAACTAAAGAAGTTGGTATGATTGTGTTTTCTTATAGATGCCTGTACTGACCCTTGGCCTAGGAGAGACTATTTACGACTATTGCTGGTACCCTCTGATGTCCTCCTGGCAGCCAGAGTCTGCCTGGTAGTCTCCCTCCCTCTCCTGCTACCTTGCAGCTGTGTGTATCCCTCTCCCTCTCTCTTTCCACCGCTAGCTTTGCTACTACTTGCAAGGACCACCCTGTGCAGCTGTGGGATGCCTTCCACTTAATAAAGAGAGCCTCCTACTGCCCCCACAATCAGCTGGTGGGTATCCTTTTGTTCCTCTATCCTCTCACTTTGTGTGGGTACACCACAGGATGAGCTGGCCACTCCCCACTCCCTGTGCTTCAGTCTGGATGGCCAGAGACTGTTCTGTGGCTTCAATAACTGTGTGAGGGTATTTGACACTTGTAGACCTGGTCAGGAGTGCAGCACGCTACCCACTCATGGTCTGTGACTGACTGTGTGACCTCCAAAGAGACACTGATCTTGTGTGTGCAGAGAAGCTGTGTGGCAGTCAGAGGGGGATTGTATCCTGCATTGCAATGCAGCCCACCCAGTCAGATACCTATGCCCTGGGGTCATACTCTGGTCAGGGTCAGTATACAATGACCTCGCTATTCTGTTGTAACTCTCCTCACATGTCTGACTAGTGTAGTTGGTATGTACAGTGAGGAGACCAAGGGACCTACACTACTTCTGAAAGGGGTGGGGGGTGGAGTCACACACATCACCTTCTCTACTGATGGAAACTTGGTCTTTGTTGGCTTCCGTAAGGTATGCGGTTTGAACTTAAGTGGTCTACGTGTGTGTGTGTGTGTGTGTGTGTGTGTGTGTGTGTGTGTGTGTGTGTGTGTGTGTGTGTGTGTGTGTGTGTGTGTGTGTGTGTGTGTGTGTGTGTGTGTGTGTGTGTGTGTGTGTGTGTGTGTGTGTGTGTGTGTGTGTGTGTGTGTGTGTGTGTGTGTTTGCAAACAGAGTAGTGAACTAAATGTCTGGGATCTCCGTAACCATGGGAACCCATTGGCCAAGCTGCAGAGGCCTGTTGACACTAATCAGAGGATATACTTTGACCTCTACAGGCAAGTCACTAGCACTCACCTTACATGCCAGCTGGCAATGCTATATGTGTATGTAGGGACCAGTATCTTTTGAGTGGCAGTGCAGAAGGCAAGGTGTTGGGCTGGGACACTAGTGCTCTGACAGACCACTCTCCACTCCTCTCTTACACTGCTCACAGTGATCCAGTCACTGGCTGCAGGTGAAGGGCAATATTCCACAGTGATAGGTGTGTAGTGTCCCTCTCTGTACAGTGTCCATCCCAGTCTTCCCTTTCTGGCCACTGCTTCTGGACAGAGACACTTCCCCTTGCCCAGCACTGGCAGTGATGATAGTGATGAGGGAACGAGCCCAGACAACTCACTGAAGCTGTGGTCTCTAGCTGATTGATCAGCTACTCTGATGATTGATGGGCGGAATCCTGCCTCGAATACCATGTTTAGTATCTTTGCCATCAAAATCTAGTAAATTCACTCCATCACGCAGAAAATCTATTTGTGGGTGTGGACAATTGAGCTTAGCTCATGAGTTCGTTCAAGAAGCGGCTAGAGGACAGCCACGCGCTGTCCGTCCTAAGTGAGGTTTTCGACGGAGATAAGAGATTCATATGCTACACCTCCTTCTCCGACTCGGAATCCCTCTGGGAGATAGCGTGGGGTTGACCAAATGTAGGTTTGTGTGTGTGTGAGTCCAGGCCTTGCATTATACATAGGATTACTGACGGATTTGATGTGTGGAAACTGTCCCTTACTGAGGAGCAGCTGGTAAGAGGCCTTGTCCGCTTGGACATAACATACGCACGTGACCCACAACCATCGCCTGTCTGTTGGTGGTAGAATGACCTTGCAGGAACTGAAGTGGAGGACAGCTTCATCAGAGATGTCAGGTGTCCATACATACATGCCAGGGTGCTCAGTGTGTGAGGCTTGATCTTCACAGCCACTGCCTAGGAGCTGGTGATGTGCAGCTACTGCATACTGTCTCCCATCTCACCGTCTGCCTCAGATCATCAAACCAGCCATTGGAGCTGCACATGCACGAACTGAGTACCTCACAGTGCAGGCAGCAACTGCAAGGTCTAGTGTTTGACCTTTGGACTCACCTTGACACCACACGTAGTAAACTAAAAGGTAGATACCAGTAGGCAATCCTCCTGAGTGTATACCTCAGAGAGGTTGCATGTGTCCATGAATGTAGAGTGCAATAAGCAGCTGGAGGAGGCCAAGCAGAAGGTATGTCCTCATGTGTGTTGATATTTATCAGTAGGTGTGTCTGTTCCTGCAGCACACACAACAGCAGGTCTTGGTTGGTGAGTTCCCTAGGAGCCTACGACAATGACAGCTACTAGTGTGTACTCTGTTTGCAGATGTAGCCCAGCACAGTGCAAAGCAGGCAGCTGCTACCAGAGCCAAGCGGCCAGCAGGAGCCAGCCTTGTCAACCCCAGTCTGAAGAGGTGTGTGTGTTTCATCAAGTCTTGTTGAATACAGTATGTGTATGCAGGAGGAAGGCAGTGAAGGGAGTGGTGTTTGGTGAAGACCCTGACTAGCCAAACCATCCTACACTGTATTCACATAATATATATTTGATTGGGTAAAAATGTGATTGGAAACAAACCATGCATGAAGATAGAAATACGTGCACATAAAATGACCTTGTATAGTTCTATACTGGTTGCCTGCTGGTTATCTGCAGTGGTACTGGTAGAGAAGGGAGCAGGTGTAGGGCATTGAGAGATGAGATTCCCACTGTAACCACTACATTGCACAGCCCTGCCACAGGTGCCACCACTACTGTAGTCACTAGAGCCAGCACAGTAGCCAGCCAGCGGAAAGGCCAGAACCGTTGAAACACACCAAACACCTTCACATAGAGCATGTTGAGAACCCTCTGTGTATTACAGGCAGTTACATACATACCTTAACTGAGCTGAGCAATACAGCAAGCATGCTGAAGGCTGGAAGAGCAAGTGTTCCAGCAACCATCAGCAACAGAGGAGCATTGAAGAACAGTAACAAAAAGTACATCCAACGCTTCCATCGTGATGGACTATGTACTACGCCTGACTCAGACCTGAGGGAGCAGTAAACTTGCCACCACTGAAACTGTAGATGGTGAGCTTACATGTGGTCATTGGTGTGCATAGCCTGGTCAGTAGAGGCCACATCCACCTTCATTGGACTAGCTACCATTTTCAAGAGAGTGAGTGGACTAATGGCAATTTTCACTAAAGAGAGAGTACTCAACCCTTGCTCCTGCTGCTGGCTAGCACTGAAAATGAAATAAATGCATTCAGTGCATGTGACCACCACCTGACTTGACTCACTGATGGAGGGGAAGGCAGGAAGTCTGACTCTGGTGCACCCTGAAGGGAGAGAGAGAGAGAGACATGATGCACACTATTAAGAGAGAGAGACATGATGCACACTATTAAGAAAGAGAGACATGATGCACACTATTACATGATGCACACTATTAAGAAAGAGAAAGGAGGTGACTGACCCACAGACTGTCATGGAGGATGAAGGCAGGCTATGTTCAGTAGCTCGCACAATTGACTGGGACTGCAGCTCCATTACAGTCACACAGTGCTCAGACATGGCACAAGTCGGTGCAGGCAGCTGTGTCCCATACTGCACACTGGGCTCTGTGGTGCTGGGAGTCTTAGAATTAACCTGAAACTTGACCTTCTTGTGATGGTGCTGTCTGGACAACCTGTGTGGCCCCTGCAGCCTCTCCTGTACACACACGATCATCTCACCACACATTCCCCATATGGTTGGTCGGAGCTACTCACTCTGTCTCTCTTGCGCAGTCTCCTGGCTTCCTGAGGGTGGTTAAACCTGAACACTGCAGAACCTCCCAACTGCAGTAGATCTCCTGCAAGAAGGGTAGACGTAAGCTGATAGGAAAACATTAGTAGTTCTGAGGTTACCTTGCCTGAGGCGACCTGGAGATGTCACTCTCCGATGGTTGACATAGCATTCCCCATGCAGAGGCTGTAGAAGAACTCGGCCGTGCCGTATTGCTAGCCGGCAGTGCTGGTCAGCAATATCTACCCCTGGCACAACTGCAGAGAGACACAACTAAGATGGGTAAAATGAAGACAAATGCACTCACCAATATCTGCTGGTGGGTTGGCTGAGAGGGAGCCCACAGTAGTGCATTCCCCCTGAGAGCAATGCCTCATCACAAACAATACCAGAGAGACCACAGGGGACGACTACCTTGAGATGGAAGAAGACTAGTCCAGTGCTAAGGATATCAGGATCAAGCCCCACAAGGTGAGGCTGGTCAGACTGGACCACCATCTTAGCTCCTTCACTGTGCAGAGCCACCTCACGTGCCTAGTGAATACACAGCCAGTGGCATGATGGAGTGGGGGAATGGGCTAACCTCAATGATCTCTTGAATGTCTTTCCACTTACTAGCCCACTCCTTGGTCAGCTCTGCCACCTGCACAGTGTGATGACCTTACTGAGGGAACTAGGTAAGACCTCCATCCGTTACCTGCTCCTCCTTCTTGTATATGTCTTCAACCAGAGATGCCGTAGACTTGGCCGTCTTTCCAGGCACCACATCCTACATGTACATCACATGTAGCTACCTCAATCACTTACTGTAGTCCACGCACACACTCACCAAATGCTGGGTGGTAATGATAGACTTCAGTCTGTCAATCTCCGAACGAAGTTCCCGAATAACCTTTACACTGGGATCTTCATTTACCACAGGCTTGTTGATAATGGCCTTGGCTCTGCTGGCATAGCGCAGTGTGCTGAGAGTCTCACCATAGCTGCTGTCAGATGGGGATACGGCTACACCCACACAGAAAACACAGGGTCCAGAGTACACTAAGGTATGGCAATATGCAGGAGAGGCTGACTTGCTATCATGATAGTTTGGGCATTTCCTCCCAAACTGTCCTTCAGGAGATATGTCAGCACCGAGTCACGATATGGGATGTAGGGACTCTTGCTGCCATGGTGAGCAGCTTTATCAGCCAGAGCAGAGATGACAGTACCGAGACACACAAGAGACCTGTTAATGGAGCCACCTTCCTTCAGCCTGTCCCCCTCAGCTCCTGTGGCACTGGCACGTTCACTGGAAAACAGCATACACACCTGACTACTAGTCCTTTCCTTAAAAGGAGAGGTCAGTTCAGTATACACAATAGCACAGTTCAGCACAGTTCAGCACATAGTCACAATCAGTGACAGTTGTACATCATGTAGTAACAGTCAGTGAGAGCTGTACCTTCCGGCTAGGTCCACAAGGTGTAGCTTAGACCGTGTCTCACTAGGCAGTCCACATTGAAACACAGCCTAGAGGGTGTGGAATAGACACATCTGCAACTAGAACCAATTGAGTGTTACCTGTGTCATGACAAGAGTGAAGATGGCATGAGAGCGGCTACTGGTATCATTCATCTTGGTAGAGGCAGTAGCTCTCTGTGCATTGCCGGTTTCCAGTAGAGTGGCAATACTTTGGTAATCTGTAACTACATGGCGGGTGAGGCCCTCCACATACGGCCCCTCCTTAGGGTGCTCTCTCACTCGTAGTGTCAGCCTTCCCTTCCCTCTTTCTTCGACCAGCAGATCTCTCACCTTCTCATTGTAGATCTCCATGTAGCTGGCAGGGGGAGGGACAGGGTGGAACCTTGAACACCACAGGCAAAAATCACCTCTTACCTAACTTCTGTCTTGTAAGACACAGACTTTCCCTCCACTCCACCCTCTATGCGAGAATACAGCCCCTACAACCACCATACCATGTGATGCATGTTGTGTGGGAGAGGAGAACCTACTTCACATATACGAGGTATTAGTCCAGGCTCAGCTCCACTGCCAGTCATTGTATAGGTCTTGCCAGATCCAGTCTGGCCGTAGGCAAACACACAACTATTGTAGCCAGCAAACACAGCCTTCATCACGGGAACACCAAGGTCAGAGTACACCTGTTCCTGGTTGGTGTAGTGGTGGTCAGAAGCACTCACTGACCAGTAGCAGTGCTCAAAGTGGAACTGTTTGGCACTCTTCCTAGGAAGAGGCCCTTCCCCCTTACGTCCCAGGGTAAAGGAGTTATGGTAAAGTGTGGTGGTCCTGCCACTCATTTCCAGGCAAAGCTGACGGTTGAAGTCAAGCTCCCTGTGTGCATGCAGGGGGGAAGCGGGCAGTAACCACACATCAAACAGGCTGTGGGCATTGTGTGGTAGACACATGATATTGCTGTACAGTCATCTCCAGACGCTGCACAACCACAATCAAGGAAACCAATCTGCGAGAAGCATCATTCACCACCACAACATGCAGAATTACCAGCGGACTAACAGCCAACTTGGCTGCTCTAACCCTTAGCTCAACCACTGCCAAATGCGGTCTGCAATGAGCTCCATGCTTGCAGGCAGAAGGAACATACATGTGGACAGACAACTGTCGCACAGCTGCATATCCAGAGCAAACATACTAAGATTCTCACCTCTGAGAGAGAGGCCTCGCACGAACTACCACTTGTACTGCACTCATCTTGTCTCGTCTACGTGCGAACTGACAAACTCAATGCTGACATTGCCGTCATGTGGTCAGACAGTGCAGTACAGAACTGCGCACGGATAACAAAGCGGAATTGAAAACGGGAACGGGAATGTGGGGGTGGGGCTGCAACATGTGCATGGCGTGATGGTAGTCTCGCGGGCACTCTCACGCGGCTCTCTGGTCCGCCTGGCCTGAGAGCCTGGCCTAGCGCCTGCGAGAATAGCACGTCAGGCCACTGTAAAGAGGTAGACTCTAGAGGATATGTTGACCTGGTTGGTGTGTGCAGTTTCCGTCGGTGCCCTGACTTACATATTGGTGGTTTTGTTCTGGGGTCGGAGCACGGAGAAGGGTACTAGCATCGATAACTTTATTTTACCAGACTCTGAGGAAAGTGGTGAGTGAGGAGGAGGTCCATGGCACAAGACCAAGCATAGCACTGAATTCTGGTCCACAGCTGCGGGGTGTGGTGAAGTTGCGTGGACTACCGCTACAGACCCAGGAAAACAGGTCTTAGTGCTTTACGGCAGTGAGTATGGGTTTGGTGAGGAGGTGGCTGGGAGTCTACAGACACTGCTGGCAGGAGAGGGCTACCAGGCCAGGGTTCTTAATGCTCGAGATTATGGTAGAGTGCAGTGGGACTGGGAACGGGTGGTGCTATGTGTGTTCTCTACCAGTGGAGATGGAGTGCCACCCACAGAGGCCTGGCCCTTCATGGACTTCCTCTCTCAGCAGACATCTGGCTTTCTCTCTCACCTATACTACTCTGTACTGGCTCTAGGGGACTCAAACTATCCTCACTTCTGTCGATGTGGTCGGACACTGGATGCAAGGCTAGTCTCACATATTTCACAACTGACAGTGTACATGATGTCTGATAATGTACATGCAGTTTGGAAGAACTGGGAGGTCAGTGTCTTGCACAGCGTTGTGACATCGACCAGGAGGACTGGTCTCTCATTCAGGAATGGATGGCAGCTGTGCTTTCTGCATTGAAGCAGGTGGAGTTAGACTGTCGCCATGACTACCTCAGTTTGGATATAACAGATGATACAGGATTTAGCAGAACACGACCATATATGGGAACTCTCACTGTAAGTTATGTGACCGTATATAGGAACTGTCACTGTAAGTCATGTGACCATATATGGGAACTGTCGCTGTAAGTCATGTGACCATATATGGGAACTGTCACTGTAAGTCATGTGACCATATATGGGAACTGTCACTGTAAGTCATGTGAGAACTGTCACTGGGTCTATTGTTCACTATTCCTCTGTATGTCAGGAGAAACATCAGCTGACATGGAGGGAGTGTGGGGGAGATAAGGAGACAATGCATGCTGAGTTCAGCACTGCAGGAAGTGGCCTGGTCTACCAGCCTGGAGATGCACTGGGTCTCTACCCAGTCAACAACCCTCCAGAGGTGGAGTCACTATTGCATGCCATGCATTGTGAGGGAGGGGAGACGGTAGAGCCTGCGAGGCCTAGCTACTACCATGCTGTGGCCTGCTCCACACTACGAGATGTGCTGGTATACTGCTGTAACCTGCGGCTAGTGCGAACAGAGCTGGTTGCATCTGTGGTGAGCAGTGTCAGCAACTGCGAGCAGAGAATGAGGGGAGAGGCTTTGCTCAGGCAAGGGGTAAGTCTTCACTTTATCCAATTATCAAAATGTGGGCATGAAGTATAATCTGTGGATCCTAGTTATCCAGAGACAACAAGCTTCTCACCGAGTATATAAATACTCATGAAGTACTGGATGTTCTGACAGACTTCTCCTCTCACTCTTTACCATATGCCACTCTTCTCACTCACCTCAAGCCGCTGCAGCCACGCTACTACTCTATTGCATCCTCCCCTGCACAGGTCTTAACCATGAATTGTCTTCTTGTATATATTCAATCCTCTGTTTACCCCAGAATGGTGAAAGTGTGTCTGTGTGTGTGGCAGTGTTACGCTATTCCCTTGCTGGACTGCCCAGGACAGGAGTGGCCTCAACCTTCCTCCAAGACAGACTCAGTGTGGGAGATATCTGTCCAGTCTTCATTAGCTACAACCCTGATTTCCGCCTTCCTGCTCCGGAAGTGCCTATCATCATGATAGGGCCTGGGACTGGCATTGCTCCATTCAGGGCCTTCCTACAGGACAGAGGTCAGTGCATCAGCTGCTCTTGGGGTACCTGTGATGTGAATTCATCCTACAATAGTGTCTTCAGCTGCTCCAGGCAGCAATAGACTCTACTGTGGCTGCAGACACAAGGACAAGGACTTCCTGTACAGAGAAGAACTAGGTATGTCTATACCTAGAGTACATCTGTCCTGTGTAATGAGTGAACTCTGACCCCATAGAGAGTTGGCAGCAACAGGGTGTGCTACAGCTGAGGGTTGCCTGTTCACGGGATCAGCCAAACAAAGTCTATGTCCAGCACCTCATGCAAAAGGACCAGTATATTCTCTGGACAATGCTTCAGGTATCATCTAGTATAACTTGCAGAACATTGCTATACTTAGCCTATACTTTGTGTGCAGGATGGAGCACATGTATATGTGTGTGGTGATGCCCGTGCAATGGCAGGTGATGTGCACCTTGCCCTGCTGGAGGTAGTAAGAGCAGGACTGGGAGCAGACTCTACACCCGAGCAAGCTAGGCAGTATTTAGAGCAACTTGAAAAGCAACACCGCTACCAAAAAGATGTGTGGATCACATGACATAATTTCAGATTACAAACAGCATACACAGATTAGTAGCAGTCACTCTCCCCTGTCTCCTGTCAGTTTGTCCAGGTATTGGGACAGGCCATGTACTGTTAGGTAGCTCTGTAACAACAAAGAGACTGTCAGTGGTTGTGGGTGTGAGGAGTATAAACTTGCCTTCAGACCATCCATTCCCATGGGGGCGGAGCTACTGTGCTGACAATGGTACATATCCACCAACTGAACTGCTTCACTAACTCTGGGAAGGATATGTATTATCACATTAAATGACAGTACAGATGGTGTATATACCTGCCCCGGGCGAGGCTCTGCTCTAATAGGGAGACCAGGCGGTGGTGGCAGATAAGGTACTGTACCAAGTGAGAAAAATATAAGGTGCCCAGCAAGCATTCATGTTGGCCAGTCTGATCCACATAGTCATACACCACATCAGTCACCTGTGCAGAGGAGGGGAGGGAAGTAGAGTGCACAGGATGGAGCACAGGAGTGTGGTCTTACTAGAGAGAGTTCCGGGGATGATGACTTTGTGACCTCATCCAGTAGCTGAGGCACACCTCCACTTGGTAGTTCCTTCATCACTGACTGAAGATAACACGTGTACAAGTGTTCAGGGTTGACATAAACACTAACTTTACCTTCACTGTGGAAGCTCTGAGGGCAGGGGCCAGTAACATGCAGGCTGACAGAGCATGGCTGTGTGCACCCACCCCAGCCATAGCTTGTACAATGATGGGCAGGTCTAGTTGGAACAGCAGTGGACACCTGTAAGATATGTGTGAACTTGCATCTGCTACTTCACAGGTGTGGCATGACATACATGTAGAGAAGGTGTAGAGCAGCTAGGCAGTCAGCTCCTCCTGCACCTCCTGTGAGGGAGCACATGCGTCAAGTAGTGGATATAGATCGGTGAAGTGGAATCAGACCTGACTGGTAAGGAGCTAATACGACATTCTGCCACACAGAGCTCAGGTTAGAAACCTGCACAGAGTACACGACATATATACTAGAGGTAAGAGAGGTGTCATCACCCACAGTGTGAGCAGCCCCCAGCCCCACCAGCCTAGGTAGCACTCTCTGAAGGTAACCAGTCTGTGGTTGTGAGTGAGTGAGGGTAGTGGTCACAGCTGTTGAAGAGGTTCATACCATGTTCAATGCCAATAGTGCATCCAGCAGCTGGACCCAGAGTGATGGGTCTGCCACTCTGTAGTGCAGGCAGAGCTCCACAACAAGTCGCAGTGCCTACAGGCAGGCAAATGTGAGTAATGCAATACACAACACAACTAAGTGCTAACCTTTGGACTGTTAGCCCTGCTTTGCAGGAGGTTTGACGCTAGAGTTTGCTTGCTGCAGGCCTGGAAAGTCTCCATAGTCAGAGACACCTGCACAGAGGCCAGCTCGGCCACAAATACTGCACACTGCACCTGTTCCCTGGGCAAGGACAGCTCTTTTTGTAACACCAGGTAAACCTGCAAGTACATGCATACCTGAGATGTGCCACAGTACCTCCGCTGATCTTTGTCATGATAGAATGTGGAATAACTGTTAGCAACAGCTGCACGGCTGTGGTCCTAGCCTGAGAGCCGAGAACTGGGGAGTCAGCCTGCACAAAGAGGAGGATAGGGTTCAGGCTGCAATGCGAGGTGGTGAGACCACACACCTTGGCCCAGCGGTAGAGCAGAGCTGCAAGTGGCTCCACAACACAATTATCAGTCAGTAAGTACACCATTCTGTACAGGTCTGCATTAAGTGAGGAGATGAAATAATGTTCGAGAGCATACCTAGTCCAGTTCTCTCCATAGCTGTCTGTCTCAGTCTCCTCCACTTCTGCCATTTCCCTCACCTACACACTCACTAATAGTGCCAATTCACTGGCTGTATGAACACTTACCAATGTTGAGTTTAGATCTGGTTGAAAAGTGGTGGATGGCAGAAGCCACTCCTACATCGCAAATAAAGTGATAGAGAGGTTCTTACTGTGTACATGTATATCCACACACCTCCAGTAGCTGTGAGGTGAGTGCAAGTAGGCTTTTATTGTGCAGACCTGCTATCCTCTCCACCACCTTGTGCACCACTGCAGCAGCTGGAGGGCAGTCATTGAGTAGTAGTAGACTAAGTAGACGTAATGTACTATTGGGGTCATACAAGGTTTGTCCCTCTGCAATGGAAGCTCGGTATAAAGAGATGTGATGATGGTGGCCGCCTCATCTCCTGCCAGGTGCAAGTACCTGCCTAGCCCTGCCTCCACGAGCACCAACCTCACTCTAGCCTCACACAGTTGCCGGCGGAGGCTATCTGCATCAATCAGACTATCACCATGCATGTGATCTTGAAGTAGACAGAAGGCTACTTCTAGTGCAGCAACTCTATCTTTCTCTGCAGAATGGAGTGCAGTACATGCTCTAGCTGGACTACATAAGCCACATGGTGTTACCAGAGGAGAGATGCTTGGCTAGCTCTACAGTGAGGGCTAGTTGTGTGGGGATGTGAGAGATGCAAGTCAGCAGGGGACGTAGGTCTTGAAAGCTGCAGTGAATGGTCTCCAGGGCAACAAGTGATTTCAGAGCAGTGCAATAGAACTGGTCATCTGGCACCTGGAAGGAGGTAGAATGGACCAGTCAGGATGTCAGCAATGGCACATGTGAACAGAGTCTCACATCCAGGAGACGTGCAATAGGAGATAATCTAGGTACTGTTGAGACATGCTGAATCTCTTGACCTGCAATATTACATGAATAGAAGGAGCAAGGAGAAGGACGAGGGCACTCACAAAGCAGCCTCAGTCCAAGCCTTGGCTCTAACAGCATATGTAGTGGCAGTTTCTCAACAGAGGAATCAGGCAAATTCTGTTGACCATATAGGAGCTGTTTGTGGAAAGTTGAGTCTTTCCAGACCTACCTTATCTACCTTGCACATACTGTGGCAGTGAGAGGAATGCCATACTTGCTCCTCAGCAGAGGGAGGGCAGCAGCGAACATAGCTCATCAGCACATCCAGAAGAAGCTGCATCTGTTGAACACCATAATCCAAATAGTGTATACAGAAAACTAATGGAGGTGACCTTGTTTTGGTGCTCAGCTTTTTCTTTGTGTAACAGTTGTTGTAGCACAAATTGAATCCTCTCATAGTCATAGGGGCATACCTACACACACACACACACACACACACACACACACACACACACACACACACACACGCACACACACGCACACACACGCACACACACGCACACACACGCACACACACGCGCACACACACACACACACACACACACACACACACACACACACACACACACACACACACACACACACACACACACACACACACACACACACACACACACACACTAGAGAATTACACAATGTCAGTGTTGCATTTACCTTGGAGGTGAGGAAAGTGTTCAGCAGAGAGGGAATGAAGGGATGCTTGCCGAGTGCAGTCATTGCTGCCTCACATGCTACCTGGTAGCCAGTGTCAAACTCAGTGAGTGCCACACGTAATCTGGTCAGCAGAGCTCCAGGGCCATCGAGGTTGAATGCCCTATACACAATTATAGTCCAGTTGTGTGCAGTTCTTGTGAATAGGCTGACCTGCAGTAGGCCAGTAGTAGCTGAGGTGGAAGATGATTCAGGTGTAGTAGTTGAGACAAAACCTTCTTCTTTTCTTCACTGCCTCCTTTAAATGCAGCAGAGAAGGTTACCTAATGTACATGCACATAAGAATATGTCACTATTGGATACAAGGACGTGGTTACAACTATGATGAACTGATGTGGCAGAGTGCATGTACCTGGTACTGTCTGAGATGCTTGCCCCAAAGAGCACTAGTCATTAGACTTGAGGCAGTCTTCTGAACTTGAGGCAGACACACAAGCCGGCAGTAATCTGTAGTCAGCATACATAGTGCCTGGAGTGGAACAACACGCCTGTAGCTTCATGACAGAGAAAGGGGGAGGGAGGGAGAGGGAGGGGAGGGGGGTCAATTACAATAACTCTGGAATAACTGGAAAGAATTGAGGCCTGTCTAGAGTGCAGGAGATGAAGTGCACTGTTTTGAGGTGTGGCTAAAAGAAGAGCCAACCCATAGCTATGATCCACTCTAGTCATGGAGAGCACCTGCAGTGCATGTGAATTTGAAGCAAATCAGGCAACAGTGTATACATGCCCTTACCTTCTCCAGACCAGCAGAGAGAATGGGGACACAGGGCTCAGAGGTTCCAAGGTACAGGTGACCCTGGGAGACAGAGAATGGCTAGTGCAGAATACAATAATGGACTCCAGACACTGACTTGTAGTGCAGTGTGGTGTGCAAGACTGAGGTGGCCACTGGACTGAAGGAGCTGTACTAGAGTAGAGCAACAGGCATCAGTAGTGGCGTGCTCTGCACATCAAGACAACACATGATGTAATTCAATACATCCCAGTGAGGTAACAATACCTGGTGTAGAATGTGGAGGTGGGTGCAGTAGTGCTGAAGTAAGCTGCAGACAGGAGGGCCTGACAGAGTCTACCTGTAGCAGCAGACCTTGCTCAGTGATCCTTGCTGCCCACGGCCAGGGGACAGCTCTACTGTCCTCTTCCCCATTCCTTTCCAGTTTACAGAGGGTGAGCACATTGCACAGAAAACTGCATGCTCGGAACACATGAAGAGCCATTGAGAGGAGGTCTGTGTTGAGAATACACACCTGCAAGTGCACATGGAACTGCTGCGTAAGTACAGCACCTGTTGTGCAGTTAGTGCAAATGTGCATAGCCAATTTATAGAGACTGGAAGCTAATGAAGAAGTGAAGCAAGACCAGTCTGAAGTAGAGAGTGCAGTGTGCAACAGAGACAGTGTGAGGTGAGCTGGACATTTCTCGACTCTACACAGACACCACATACAGAGGCTGGAGGTGTCGATCATGAACATACACATATCACTTACAGAGGTAGACTGTTTGTGGGTGTAGCTTGCTGCAACCACAGCTCAACTAGCAGGCAGCTCACCTCATGCTCAGAGTACCCTAGCAATCTACCCAATCTGGTATAAGATACATATCGCAATAGAACATATACAGGTAGTGTCATCAGGCAGAGGCTGACTGTAGAGTATTGCAGGGAATGAAATATCCTGTCAGAGGTGAAGAGAGTGTGGACAAGGATTGGAGCAGCAGATGCCTGGTGTAATGGCGAGAGGCAAGTTGTTCAGGACTAAGGAACAGGGAGAACTCCACTGCCAGATCCCGCACACACAACAGCTGCTCTTGACTGTATCCACCTGTCCAGTCAGCTACAAATGTATGTATGTACTGTTTTACTGCATGCACAGAACCCCTTCTACCTGGTGAAGAGAGGCTCAGTACATCAGCACAGAGTACAGCCAGCTGAGCAGCTCCGCAGTGAGAGGCAGGGTCACTCTGAGCATGAGTAGCATTCAGATCCCACCATACACATGTGTACATAAACACTCACTTGGCCAGGAGAGTGGGAAAACCTTAGGCGATGAAGGCAGAAGGACAGTGTTATAGTGGCAGTGTTGGTCTGAGCTTTGGGACCCAATAAACACAACACATCTCTTGCCTTCTCAATCTATAATGGAAGTGGTGTGTGTGTGTGTGTGTGTGTGTGTGTGTGTGTGTGTGTGTGTGTGTGTGTGTGTGTGTGTGTGTGTGTGTGCGCGTGTGTGTGTGTGTGTGTGATGGAGTATCTCTTGCTTGCCTGGTTTTGACAACAAAGGTTGTAGAGATGATGCATGTACACTTTGGACTCTGATATCTTGTACATTGCAGCCACCTGCAGTGGGAAGAGTGAGACCAGAGCACACCAGGGCAGGCCACACTCACTCTGAGTGTATCTGCCAACATCTGGGGCTTCCTCTGCAGTAGCATGTGCCGGATATAGAGCTACAAGTCCGGAAAGTGGAGGATTATGAGAGGGTGACAGTTTAGAGTGGCAACTTACTTGTCCAGTGATATGATCAGAAAAATTGAAGTCCATTATACCATAGCTGTATTGCAGCATAGCCTTCAACTGAAGTAGGTCATGCAGGCTTTGCAGCTCTCCCACTCGATCCAGTGGTAGGCACTCGTGCACCAGTTCAGTCACCTCCTTGCTCCAAGGAACAGTAACACACTGCAGGACCTCCACACAGCAGGCCACACGGAGGTCAGTACATGCCACACTATGTGCTAGTGCCACAGCCTTTATCTCCCAGGGGCTGCCTGGGAAGTCTGAAGAGTGTGTGGGCACTCGTGCTAGGAAGAGCTGGAAGGATACATGCTGTATAGTGCCACATTGTGATGTCAGCAAACTGTGTACCTTTAAATAGTTGGATAGTAGAGTGTCCAGGTTGAGTTGGTGCTCCTCAGAAAATGTCTTCAGTTTATCAGCAATGAGCTGATGTAGACTGGCAGGAGTGATGGTCTGGTCCAAGGCACGGTAAATCAACTGCTCTGTGGAGGACTGCACAACAGTAAGACCCAAAATATTAAGTAACCAACATAATTAACTAGCTATACTTGCTCATAGACTGTGAGGGAAAGTGGGTAGTGGACAATGCTCAAAACGGAAGTCAGTTTGGTGAGGGTTGTTTGAAGATCAGTCAGTGGAGAGAGATCAGGGGGACAGCCAGGGCAAGGGCACAGCTCTAGGATCAGCGGTGGTAGTTGCTCTGTCAGAGACAGTGCATTGGCTGGCCAGTTGGCCTACAGTGGTTCATGGCAGTCATGTGGGCACCCTACTGCACATGAGGGAACTGACTTGATCAGTGACTTCCAGACTGCACAGCACATCCCTAAACTCAACCAGAAATTCCTTCTGCAGTGATATGAATGGTCAAACCACCACCACAATGGCATAACAGAGGAACAGGTCACCATTTGGTGCAGGCGATGGGCCAGCAGGTAAGGAAGAATGGTCACTGAAAGCCATGGCACTACAGTTAACAGGTTTGCAGGCATAAGCTGGACCAGAGTGCACATATCCAGACTAGCCAATTCGTCATACAAGACCATCTAGAAGACAGTATGCATTGTGGATTGTACATCACTGGCACATACACACTTTGCGTGTACCTGGTGTCTGCTCCAGAATAGCTGAGCATGTTGTGTTCGGCCAGTCTGCAGCAAGTGGGACACAATTTGCACACATGATTCTCTCTGAAATGCACTCCAGGTCTCACAACTGCAGGATGGTGAGGGGTATGGTAGAAATGTTCACAAGATCTGCTGCTAACCTGTAACCCTCTTGTCCAGCCAGGAGGGAGAAGGTGATCAGTCTGTCCAGAGCAAAGGCAACAGCTGGAGTACTATCTGAGTTGTTTTGAGCTAGCTGCAACAATGCCAACCAGAGATATGTACACACATCATTCAGATACATGTAATACCTTATCACAAAGCACAGTGAGCACTGAGTGTACAACGGCCAACGATGGATACTGAGACCGTAGGACCAGCTGTGCTGAAGGGCCTACATCCTGTCAGAAAGTCCACATATAAATTGCCAGATGCAGGAATAATAACCGTACAGACCTTCATCACATGAAGGCACTGTAAGAAGGCTGGCAGCTCACCCACCTCCCCTGCACACACAAGCTGATTTAAGACGGTTGCTTTCTCGTACACCACCAACTAAAGAGAGACACAAATAAACTGTTACAGTGCACAGAGAGATGTGTTCTGTTCACTTCTGGGTCCAAATGGTGCTCATGGACCAGCATTTCTGCCTCTTCAAACTTGCCTTCCCTCACCAACACAGCCACTCTACAAGAACAACTCGCACATGCAAAGCATTGAAAGAGGAGTTCTCACACACCTGTCCTGGGGAGAGCCATACTGCAGGGTGGTCACATGCACACTGAGAGGACATATCCAGTGAGTTAATAAGAAAGATTATTACACAGGGATACTTACCACTTCTTGTCTCCAGTCAGCTCTGGCTGCAGCACACACACTGTCTCCTACACACAGCAGAACGGACAGGTAGCCCTTCAGTCACACCAGGTATACATCACTGACCTGCTCAGGCTGGCCTATTGCAAGGAGAGAGTTTGCAGCTACCAGAGTTGAATATACCTGCTTCAGTCCAGGTAGGCTCAACACCATTAGCTCCTCCTGGGGCTAAGCCAAGAGACAGGAATGGTTAAAATACAACGGGTGAGTATCAGCTTTACCATTCCTTGGTGATGGCACAGCACACACAGGTGATGCTCCTTCTGCCCTCCATGGCAATAGAGAGAAAAATCAGTAACACACGGCTGACCACCTCTCCCTCCCCACACTCCTAGCACCACCATTGCCTCGACTAGCCACACCTGCACCTCACCCTAACAGAGACACAGAGGTAAGGGTAAATACACCCAGATAATGTTCAGTCCACCCGCCTGTACCTGTTGAGTATGTGTCACAATATAGCACCCGTCAGGAGTGACCTCTGCTCGAACTATCTCCTCTACATGGTGAACAGGCTATTTATTAGTAGTGTGCCCACTTCGCATACAAGTTACCTGACAATATTGTAGCCACATGCACCAATGGGGAGAGCTGGGATTCCTTGTTTACCCTCCAGACAGCCATTGTGCAGGGCACTGGTCTTCCCTGCAGGATACACCTACTCCACACAAGTATACATCAAATAAGAAGACGTACTGCAGTCACAATGTGAGGTAACTTGGACACGTTGGCTAGTGTACAGATAAATGGAGCTTCTTGTGTAAGATTCAGTTGCACAACTTTCATAGGCTACCGAGGAGGAAGACACAGCCTGCCAAGAGTGTACAATGACAGGCAAGATGTGCGTACCTCCACCTCTTCTCTGCCAAGGGCTATCAAAGAACACAGGCATGAAGGGACCTAGTGACTTATCTAATGATCTACTCACACTTGTGAAGAGGATAATCGTGTGCAATATAGAGACAGCCAGTCCTCGTCACAACTAGAAGATGTAGTGAGTCTGTAGAGGGAGGGAGGGAGGGAGAGAGGAAGAGAGAGAGAGAGAATGTCTACTGTACAGTTCTATGGGACAAGGGAACCTTGGCCTGATACTGCCACAGCGAGAGAAGAGAACACAGGCTGGTTGCAAGAAATGCCCTGGCTCTCCACTGCCTACACCAGAGAAAATAATACACAGAGGCCAGGGTGCACGGCATACCCTCTACCTGGGAACAAATGATGCTCCATGAGATCAGTGAAATGACATGCAGGCAACCACTCCTGGGAAGAGAGACACTGTGAGATGAGCAGGTTCCCTGCAGGGTATTGTAGCTCTGACACAGTACCTGTCTCCCACAGCTGCCAGCCCCACCTCTTCCTCTCTCCAGCATGCTACTGCATCTATCTTGTGACCTGCAGGGACCAGTCCTGTATCACTAGCCACACTTCCTTTATTGCCCTACACTTACTCAGGGTGAAGGTCTTTAGCTGGTTGGTCCTCACATGGAGCCTGCAGCCCTCACACACACACACGCAGCCTGTACACGCAGCTGCCACTGTAATGGACTGAGCAGACATTGTATGACGGAGAGCACTTGCCCCATCACAAGTACACAGTCGTACGTGTTGTTCTCACCTCATTAACTGCTATAGGACCCTCATCTCTAAACTGGTACAACGACATAGCCCGCTCTGGAAATTGACCTTTTGACCTTCTGTGAACCTGGGCAAAATGGTGAGTTCAGGAGCGGTTACAATGGTCAACTCATGCGAGGTTCAATTGTCTGTAGGCACAGAACCTGAAAGTGTGTTCCTTAGACGAAAATCTAGTCAAGAAGCTCAAGAAACTTCGTTTTCGCAGGGATACTACCAATGCAGCCATTATCAGTGAGCATATAATTTATGGCATCTTGTGGAAGATGCTGTGTTGTGTATGGCTAGTGGTGTATACGTTTCATGGCTGGTACTGTCTCTGTGTAGTGAAGATTGATGTTGAGAGCATGACTGTGATTGAGGACCCAGCAATAGATGAAGAAGACACTCAGGTTTGGCTTCTTGGGAAGAGTAAGTTGTGTGTGCTACTCTTCTCACTGTATAGGATGTGACTCCTGAGGAGGTGGCAGAACTTCTCCCAGCCCACCAGCCCCGCTATGTAGCCTACAGCTACTGCCACAAACATGATGATGGTAGAACCTCATATCCTCTTTGTTTCGTATTTGTAAGCCCTTCAGGTATGTTATTAGTGCCTGGGAATCACTTCCCATTTGCAGCTTTGGGTGTACAGGTTGCAAGCCAGAGATGCAGATGATGTATGCTGGTTCCAAACTGGGAGTGGTGCAGGATGGTGGGTACACTAAGGTAATGTGTACATGTATTGAATGATTGTGACCAACACACCATGCACCTGTCATGCTCCTACAGGTATTTGAGTTGCGTTCTGCAGATGAGCTGACTGAAGAATGGCTTAAACAGAAACTTGGCTTCTTCAGATGATCACCCATTGCATGGCCAAACACTTAATTTTAGTGTTTTTATAGTGTGCAGGCAGGTATAATGTAATTTGGGGCCTCACAAGGTGCCTATAATGTAATATAGATGTACATTTTGACTGGAAATGTATATATTACATCCTGACATGTCCACACATGGCAGTATGATATGGAATCCACTCCTAATGGCAGAGCACTACATGTACTCTCTGTGATAGGACATCACGTGAGTGCCACTACCAGTGCCACCATCATACTGCAAGGACAAAAATAATTACTCAGTGCCAATGGAATGGACGGTACACCGCAGCCTACTTGTAGAGATAGACGAGGAAAGATATGACGTAGAATCCAACCTTCACAAAACCCTCTCTTGTGTGTAGAGTCAGTTGAGATCTGTTCATAACTTCTGTGGGGTCATAGAGGCCGGGACCAGACATGGTTGGACGCTGTGTGTACCTGCACAACACATTCACTGTACACAATTTATTCCACCTCAGAATGTGTATCACACAGTAACCTCCATATATGGTAGGCCAGCAAGGGTATGTTGAAGAAGAAGGTAAACCAGAAGCCACACACAAGTAACATGACAGCCACCCCAAGATGAATGCCATATTCAGGCAACACCAACTGTGTATATGGGAGGAGTATTGCAGAAAGTTCACAAACTGCCACACAATACCTTTACCCTATTGAGGTTCTGGCAAAAGTCCACAGGATTTCTGTAATCGTTCTTCAATTCGTCCAGCATTATCAGCTGCAGGAGGACGGTTCTAATAGTTGCACACCATGCATGCACTACTGCTCCCAAGCCACCCTGGAACCAGGACAACTAGCTAATTGCCTTACGTGCCACACCATCAGAAATAATAGCACGATGGCCAGGACCATGGCCAGTAAAAACACGTAGAAGTCAGTGCCGAGCATGTTTGAGCTCAGCTAGTAGCTGCCTCCGCGAGCGAAGGTGTGGGGCCGGTAGTAAACTGTCGGCGCGCGCGGCTGCTTTGAGTGAAATTTCAGAGGTATAATAATACGTGTAATTTATAGTCTTATGTCATCGAGCCCCAGCAGGAGAAAGCACATAACAACCCTGACCGGCAGCATTTTCTGCTTCGTGCTGGGCGTAAGCTGGATCCTGCAACACACGCAACCTAGTAAGAGAGATTGCAGCATTAGATCTATCCCCTACCATCTACGTTTGCAGAACAAACATACCGTCTCTTATGGGGCTTGCTTTTAAGGTGTCTTTTCAGAACTAGCTCCCCAATGAAATACCGCCTGCATTTGAAAAATGTATAGATCTAACACTAGATCTACCACAAACATACACAAATGATGGTGACTGACGCGCATGTAATGCAGTAATGTTGACCTCCTCCTGGGACGTCCTGGTCTATAGGCGAGTGCAGCAGAGCATCGGTATTTCTCGGCTCCAAGTCCACCTTTATCTATGTAGTATGCTAGTATTATTTAATAGTTATACACTCTAAAAGACGCACCTGATCTAGATCTTTTTCTCGTCGTCTAGTACGATACTTTTTCCTTAACTGCTTGTGGTTCTTGTGCGTTCTCTTCCTTCTAGTAGTTCCCGTGCCCATCACTACTTTTGGGAGACTCTAGGCATGCGCAAAAGACCCACGTGGTGTGTACGGTATGGAGGACGAATCGAGGTCTGTGTCTTGCGAACAGCAAGTGAGCGACAGATAGTAGTCCATGCACTGCAGTTGCCGTATGTGTACTGTGTATGCGTGTTGTAGGTGTATCTTCCTGGGTGTGGTGAGACAGAGCCAGAGGAATTGGAGCACGACAGTTCCGCTTACCACATGCTCCATACTGTATGATGCCTTTAGATTTCCGCTGTAGTGTCTTCGTTGGGTCTTCTCCTCAATGTTTCAGGCTCAAACTGGCGCTCCATGTCTCAGCTTTGACATCCTCAGAGACTCGCTAGGTATGATCCACTGGACACGTGATAGTTGTGTTACATGTGTGCTTCTGAGCAGGAGAGCATCGTACCAATTACCCTCTTACCTGCTACCTTGTGGCTGGCACACAGGCAGAGTCTGGTAGGCAAAACTTTGTTGTAATAATGAAGATGTCCAACCTGAGAGCCACGCATCATCAAGGAAAGGACGACGAGGGTGAGCATTGATGCTGTTTGAACAGCTCGGTCTTTATAATTGTGACAGAAGGGGATGAGGAGGAGGAGGAGGATGAAGATGAAGAAGAGGGTGATAGGCCTCAGCTGGAGACAGTTATGGTCCAACACAAAGGAACAGTAAACAGACTTAAGGTATATCCGTGTATCCTTTAGTAGCTGTATATCAGGATTGCACGTCTCCTTGCAGGTTGCAGAAGGCATCCAGAGACAGCTAGTAGCAACTTGGTCTGAGAGAGGGTCAATTCATGTGTGGGACATTTCACGTCATGTGATTCTTTTGGAGAGCCCCAGTGTTGGAGTGGCAGCCCCAGGTACTCTCCTTAGAGGTCACCAGGACATCCCTCTGTTCACCTATACTGGACACGAGGTACTATTGGATCTTGTAATGCATGTAGGAGTGTTGTTTCCAAATGTGTATGGTTCTAGGTTGAGGGCTATGGACTGGCCTGGTCTCCCACAGTGCCTGGACGATTGGCCTCTGGAGACTGCACATGCCGTGTGTACATATGGGAACCTCGAGAGGAGGGTATTTGGCAAGTTGGCCCCCGTGCACTTGTGGGCCACACTCAGTCTGTGGAGGATATTCAGTGGAGTCCTAATGAACCCAGTGTGAGGCTTGATATTCATTATTGGAACTAACAGTCCACAATGTGTATATATAATTTCAGGTGTTTGCATCTTGCTCTGTGGACCAGTCAGTACGTATCTGGGACTGCCGTGCCAAGCCAGACAAGGCGTGCATGCTCAGTGTGCATGCTCACTCCACTGATGTCAATGTTATATCATGGAATCGTACTGAGCCTCTGCTGGTTTCGGGAGGTGATGATGGCCTTCTAAAGATATGGGATCTTCGACAATTTGGCAAGTATGTATATGCCCAATTGAACACTGCTTATGGTGCACAGTATTGTTCATAAATTTCTTGCTACTTCAAGAGGAGAAGCAGCTGCAGTATTCCGACATCATTCAGCTGCGGTGACCAGTGTAGAGTGGGCGTGGCATGACTCTACTGTGTTTGCCTCGTCTGGGGCAGACAATCAGGTATAGGCAAAAGTGGGTGTGGACTAGCCTTTCTATGACCACACACAGGTAGTGCAGTGGGACCTGGCGGTGGAGACAGATGGAGAGCATGTGGAAGACATCCCACCTCAGCTACTGTTTATCCACCATGGTCAACGAGAGGTGAAGGAGTTGCACTGGCATCCTCAACTCCCTGGAGTGGTTCTTACAACTGCTCTCTCTGGTTTTAATGTGTTTCGGACTATCAGTGTGTAATTGTTTGTGTAGGTATGCACTTACTGCACTTCACAAGGGGGTAATATTATGCATACACATACATACATACATAAAACAGATGACAACACACCATCTTAGATGGTGTGGTTATTACTTTAATTGACAATCAACCATCCATCATGTGAACATGCGCATGTATTATGTACCTAGAGAAGACTACACTAGACCAGACTAGACTAGACTAGAGTAGACAAGACTACACTAAACCAGACTAGACTAGAAAAGACGACTAGAGTAGACAAGACTAGACTAGAGAGACGAGTAGACTAGCTATAGACTGGAGTAGCCTAGACTAGAGTAGACTAGACGAGTAGACTAGACTAGACTAGGCTAGAGTAGACGACTAGAGTAGACTAGACTAGAGTAGACCAGACTAGCCTAAATGAAGACTAGACAACTAGACTAGAGTAGACTAGATTAGACCACTAGAATAAGACTATTGAGGACTAGACTAGACTAAACTAAAGTAGACTAGACTAGACTAGATAATAGAGTAGACTAGACTAGAGAAGACGACTAAACTAGACTAGAGCAGAGTACACTAGACTAGACTACACAAGACTAGAGTAACAAGTTAAGACTAGAGCAGACTAAACTAGAAGGCTAGACTAGACTAGAATAGACTAGAAGTAGACTAGAGAAGACTAGACTAAAGCAGACTAGACTAGACTAGAAGACTAGAGTAGACTAGACTACACTAGACTTGACAATACTAGAGTAGGGTAAACTAGACTGAAATAGAGTACACTAGACTAGAGTAGACTAAAGTAGACTAGACTAGAGTAGACTTACTGGACTAGATTAGACTAAAATAAACTAGAGAAGACTAGCCTCCTCCTTGTCTCCCCTTGTCTACTCCTCCGTCTCTCTCCCTTGTCTTCCCATTTGTCTCCCCCTATCTCCCTTTTCTCTCCTCTCCCCTTGTCTCTCCTTTGTCTCCTCTCTTCCTTGTTTCCCCCTTCTTCCCCCTCGTCTCCCTCTTGTCTTCCCCTTCTCTCCACCTTGTCTCCCACCCCTCCCCGTAGTCTCCCACTTGTTTCCCCTCTTCTCTCCCCATTGTGTCCTGTCTCCCCCTTCTCCCCTTGTCTCCCCCTTCTCTTCCCCTTGTGTCCCACCTCTCCCCCTTGTCTCCCACTTGTCTCACCTCTTTTCTCCCCCTCGTGTTCCTCTTCTCTCCCAAATGTCTCCCCCTTTGTCTCTGCCTTGTCTTTCATCTCTCTTTTTTGTCTCCTCACCCTCTTTTTCTGCCTTCTCTCCCCCTTTCTCTCCTCTCTCTCCCCCTTCAGACTAAAGAAGACTAGACTAGAGTAGACTAGACTAGAGAAAATGACTAGAGTAGACTAAGACTAAAGAAGACTAGACTAGAGAAGACTAGACTAGAGTAGACTAGACTAGAGAAGACAAGACTAAAGTAGACTAGACTATAGTAGAATAGACTAGAGAAGACTAGAGTAGACTAGACTAAAGTAGACTAGACTAGAAAAGACTAGACTAGAGAAGACTAGAATAGAATACAATAGACTAGAGAAGACTAGACTAGAGTGGAGAAGACTAGGCAAGAGTAGACTAGACTGGAGAGGACTAGAGTAGACTAGAGTAAAGAAGACTAGACAAGAGTACACTAGGCTAGAGTAGACTACACTACAAAAGAGACTAGAATAGACTAGACTACAGAAGTCTATAGACTACACTAGAAGACTAGATTAGAAAAGACTAGACTAGAGTAGACTAGACTAATAGAAAAGACTAGAGAAGAATAGACTAGACTAGTCACATCAGACACTTTCAGGCTATAACATAACATTTTTATGATTTCCTCTCAATTTCCGAAATGATATCCACAACACTTTACCAGTCAACAATTTTAGCCCTAGGTATTTTACTGATATTACAACATATTTCTGATTACAAATCATTTCTGTTACACATTTTTTTAAAAATAAATTTTCCATTCCTGTCTATATCTGAAATCATATCCGTTTTACTTTCGGTAACAATACAATACGGACTATTAAGCCCAAATTAGGGACTTATTGTTCACTTACGTAATCACATCAACTTTACATCCGGTTTTAGTATCCACTTCTGTTATCACATCTGGTCAACTTCTGATATCACATTCGAGTCCAATACGACATTTATGGTATTATATCAGGTTCACTTTCGGAAACAATACGGACTTCAACTAAACCAACAACTTGGAATTACAACTTGTACACTTCATGGTAAAATTTTGGATTTCCGAACGAAATCAAGGACTTCCTGTATCACAACCGGTACGCTTCCGGTCACATGACAAACTTTCTGACCAACACAATTTTCACAACTTTCCGGTGTCAAAACTGGTACACTTCCAACTACATGACAGTCTTTTTTCAGACTAAATCAAAGACTTCTAATACACTTCAGGTGTCGCATCTGTTACACACTCTGGCAAATCTCTGGCTTTCGGACTGTCCACTTTCGGTCCCATTATGAATTCCAACCAAACTCCCTGTCACCTTCCGGTGTAACATCCGTTCCAATTCTTACCTTAGCCCTCGCCCGATAAACTTCTGCTGTCACACCCTTTCCGATCAACTTCCGGTGACAGACTGTTCGCTTCCGGTGGCATATCTGGTCCGATTTCCTGCCCTAGCCCTATCCAGATCAACTGCCGGTGTCACATCGCTTTCGTTTGAACATTCAGTCCAATTTCCGGCCCTACCCCTTCCCTACCAACTTCCTGTGTCACATCCGGTCCGCTTCCGGTAGAACATCCGCTCGTTTCCGGCCATAGCTCTGGCCTAATCAACTTCCGCTTCCACATCCGGTTAACTTTCGGTGGCATATCCGGTCCAATTTCCGGCCCTATCCCTATCCCTACGACCTTCCTGTGTCACATCCTGTCCGCTTCCGGTAGAACATCCGGTCCAGTTTCCGGCCCTAGCCCTTGTCTAATCAAGTTCCGCTTCGACATCCGGTTAACTTCCGGTGACACATCCGGTCCGACTTCCGGCCCTAGGGCTAGGGCTAGGGGCTAGGGCTAGGGCTAGGGCTAGGGCTAGGGCTAGGGCTAGGGCTAGGGCTAGGGCTAGGGCTAGGGCTAGGGCTAGGGCTAGGGCTAGGGCTAGGGCTAGGGCTAGGGCTAGGGCTAGGGCTAGGGCTAGGGCTAGGGCTAGGGCTAGGGCTAGGGCTAGGGCTAGGGCTAGGGCTAGGGCTAGGGCTAGGGCTAGGGCTAGGGCTAGGGCTAGGGCTAGGGCTAGGGCTAGGGCTAGGGCTAGGGCTAGGGCTAGGGCTAGGGCTAGGGCTAGGGCTAGGGCTAGGGCTAGGGCTAGGGCTAGGGCTAGGGCTAGGGCTAGGGCTAGGGCTAGGGCTAGGGCTAGGGCTAGGGCTAGGGCTAGGGCTAGGGCTAGGGCTAGGGCTAGGGCTAGGGCTAGGGCTAGGGCTAGGGCTAGGGCTAGGGCTAGGGCTAGGGCTAGGGCTAGGGCTAGGGCTAGGGCTAGGGCTAGGGCTAGGGCTAGGGCTAGGGCTAGGGCTAGGGCTAGGGCTAGGGCTAGGGCTAGGGCTAGGGCTAGGGCTAGGGCTAGGGCTAGGGCTAGGGCTAGGGCTAGGGCTAGGGCTAGGGCTAGGGCTAGGGCTAGGGCTAGGGCTAGGGCTAGGGCTAGGGCTAGGGCTAGGGCTAGGGCTAGGGCTAGGGCTAGGGCTAGGGCTAGGGCTAGGGCTAGGGCTAGGGCTAGGGCTAGGGCTAGGGCTAGGGCTAGGGCTAGGGCTAGGGCTAGGGCTAGGGCTAGGGCTAGGGCTAGGGCTAGGGCTAGGGCTAGGGCTAGGGCTAGGGCTAGGGCTAGGGCTAGGGCTAGGGCTAGGGCTAGGGCTAGGGCTAGGGCTAGGGCTAGGGCTAGGGCTAGGGCTAGGGCTAGGGCTAGGGCTAGGGCTAGGGCTAGGGCTAGGGCTAGGGCTAGGGCTAGGGCTAGGGCTAGGGCTAGGGCTAGGGCTAGGGCTAGGGCTAGGGCTAGGGCTAGGGCTAGGGCTAGGGCTAGGGCTAGGGCTAGGGCTAGGGCTAGGGCTAGGGCTAGGGCTAGGGCTAGGGCTAGGGCTAGGGCTAGGGCTAGGGCTAGGGCTAGGGCTAGGGCTAGGGCTAGGGCTAGGGCTAGGGCTAGGGCTAGGGCTAGGGCTAGGGCTAGGGCTAGGGCTAGGGCTAGGGCTAGGGCTAGGGCTAGGGCTAGGGCTAGGGCTAGGGCTAGGGCTAGGGCTAGGGCTAGGGCTAGGGCTAGGGCTAGGGGGCTAGGGCTAGGGCTAGGGCTAGGGCTAGGCTAGGGCTAGGGTAGGGCTAGGGCTAGGGCTAGGGCTAGGGCTAGGGCTAGGGCTAGGGCTAGGGCTAGGGCTAGGGCTAGGG
>OZ019959.1:5108172-5123361 GCA_963970385.1 Theonella swinhoei | reverse complement strand
CACCTACCTTACAGATCCCTTTCGCTTCGTCTTTGACTTTCTCTTCACAGAAGTTCGTAGCAGCGAGACCGGGCAAGTAGAACGCCTCTGCCCACGAGCACAAGGCTATCACAACGCAGAGTCTAACACAAAAGACCATCCCTCTGACTAGTAGAGTAGCAACCTACGGTACCGTGGGAATGCGTGATCTGACACGTCATTTGGCGGGAATAGTGCGCATCAATTGACGAATAATAGCAGCAGTAGCCCAAGGCAAGGTTACTACACATAATGGCTACATCGCAGGAAGATCAGTCCCTGGTAGAAGATGCTACTCCTGGTGCAGTAAGCGAGAAGGTTAGTGATTTGGCCCCTAAGCTTACTTATACGCAATAGCACTAGGTAGAGGTAGTCTAGGGCTAAAACTGTTACATTCCACGTTTGGTTGTGCCCAGCGGTGGAATCTTAGAGAGCGGCGACCACCCGTTCAGAGGTTGGACACCTCATCAGACACCAGTCAGGAAGTGGAAGTGACCTCTCGCAAGAGGAAGGCATCAGAGATACAGGTGAAGGCAGCTGCAGCTTGCACCTGGCCACAACAAGTACACACTCGTATGCTCATTCCTAGGCTCCAGTGGCTAAAAAAAAGGTTCAGAGGTCACCTACCACACAGAGAGGGTCCAGTGGCAATGCTGAAGAAGACATGTTCTCAGCTGTACTGTCTGGCAAGTGTGCTCTGCAGGTAACCTGTACAATTGTACTCCCACTGCTAGAATCATGCCTCCCTCCAGTCTGTGGCTAGGGAGTGGGTAGACCGCTATCAGGATGGCTCTGAGAAGGCTATGGTAGAGCTGGTGCAGTATTTTGTGCTCTGCTGTGGTTGCCGAGCAACAATCACCATGGAAATGTTTCAGAATGAGGACACAACAAGTGTTATTCGCTCACTAACTGAGAATTTTGATGAGGCAAGTTTGAGTGTCTTGTGTGAAGTAGACTAATATGTTGTGCTGTCCTACAGGACAGTGGAGACTACCCTCTGATTGCTGCTGGAGGCTCTTACAAGAAGTTCAAGGTGACAGCAGTATCACTTGAGATGCAGTCACTGAATTGTGTGTGTGTGGTGTAGGGTGCCTTCTGTGAGCTCATGGAGATGATAGTGGAGCAGTGCCAGCACAGTATTCTGTTTGACGAGTACATGTTAGACACGCTCATTATCTGGTTGGTTGGTTTTACTGACTCTCAAGTTCGTGCCTTCAGACACACGTGTACCCTGGCCTGTGAGTCATCTCCCCATTGCAATGTGGTGTGTTGGGACAGGGGATGTATGTCTGCAGGCATGAAGCTGGTGACAGCACTAGTCCATGTGGCTAACTCAGTGAGCACTGAGCTGGACAACACACAGGTCAGCAGGTTCTCTCTAGCTCTTTTCCACTCCCCATCCCCTCCTCTCTTCATCAGCGCCAGATTGATGCCGAGAAGAAGAGGCAGCAGGCTAAGAAAGGTGCAGCTGGTAAACTGGAGAAGCTGCTCACTAAACGTGCTGAGGTACTGCCATGTCCACAACATGTACCCTCACAAGACTTTGTGGGTGTTTGGGTGCAGCTGCAGCGTCATAGCACTGAGTTGGGGGATACGATGCGAGGGGTGTTCTCCAGTGTCTTTGTTCATCGCTATCGTGACGTGAGACCAGAGATCCGTGCCCTCTGCCTAACTGAGCTGGGTGTGTGGATGATGGAGTACAGGTTAGTGATGATTCTGGTTGCCTGGGGCAGTATGTACCTCTTTGTACCTCTTCACAGGGCCCACTTTCTGGCAGACAGTTACCTAAAGTACGTTGGGTGGTGCTTGTACGACAAGGTAGGTCACAAGTAGCCAGACACAGCTGCTGTAGAACGAGTTTGTGTCCACTGAAAGGTGGGAGAAGTGAGACTGTCTAGTGTGGCAGTGCTTGAGTCACTGTACAGCAGTGACGAGACAGCTCCACACCTTGAGCTCTTTACCCAGAGGTTCAAGGACAGGCTCCTGTCTATGAGGCTGGACAGAGAGGACACAGTTTGTGTGAAGGCTATCCAGCTCTGTAGCCACCTCCTGTCACGGGACCTGCTGGAGCCAGAGGACTGTGTGGAGGTTAGTGCTCTGTGGGGTGTCCAAACAGTGAACTGTCTTCACTGCAGGTGTGTGAACTGATGTTTGTGGAGAGTCGAACTGTCAGCCACACAGCTGGGGACTTTGCCACCCGCTATCTCTTCTCAGACGATTTCATGACTCGTGCCAAGCAAGCCAACGTGCCAAAAGGTGTGGTGTGGTCACTCTCTGATTCATGGTGCGTTAGTGTTGAATTGTGTTTCATCAAAGGCCACAAGAAGCCAACAGAGGCCCAGATCCAACTGGTAGAGCTAGTTAGGTTCTTTCTGGAAGTCAACATCCACCAACATGCCACATACTTTGTGGACAGCCTGTGGGACTATGCCAGTGTCATCAAGGTGCTTACTTATGTGTGTGTTTTGTGTGGAGCCAGAAGTTCATTGTAGCTGCTCAGGACTGGGACTCTATGGTCAGTCTACTGTTGGATGATAAGGTTGGCATTGTGCTCTCTGGACCAGAGGAGACTGCCCTGATCGAGATACTCACCTGTGCAATTCGTAGAGCTGTAGGTGCTGGAACACCGCCTGCTAGAGCCAAGGGCAAGGTGATGATGATGTAATGTGTCATGGGGACCTGATTTATGGCACCACATGTAGGTGGTGACCAACAAGGAACGGAGAGCTATTGAAGAGGAACGCATTAATCTGAGCACATCTCTGATGGTGGCTCTACCTGACCTCATCTCTAAGGTGAAGGGCCTAGATTCAAGTATGGAATATATAGTGCCTATTACATTTCCTTGTTGTGCAATGGTCCATTAGCTCAGTCGGCAGAGCGTCGTGCTGATAACGCGAAGGTCGTGAGTTCGAGACTCACATGGACCACTTTTTTTCCTCGTTCTTATCAGTTCCATTTGAACTTTTCTCCATTTTACAGTTTGGCTCAGTCACTGAACAGGCTAGCAACCTGGTTCACATTCCTCAGAACTTTGACCTCGAGCTTTATGCTGAGCGCCGACTGCAGAAGGTTTCTGTCCTGTATACATCTTCCACTAGTTAAGTATCACTTTATACTGCAGCACATGGAAGCTCTACTGAGGCATATCCATCAGCTGGTCACCAAACACATTGATTCTTCTGTAAGGTCTGGTGTTATGTTTTCAGTAAGTGCTTGTACTCTTGTTTCTCCATCAACAGACACTTGACGAGGCTGCCCTGACCCTCAGGCATCTCTGTGACACTGACTTCAGTCTCCATTCTACAGCAGTATGTGCTCTAGCTACTACATCTACCACACTCAGTGTATTGTGTGGTGCAGGAGGTGGCCTTCACTCAGCTAATGGACGAGTTAGTGCAGAATATGAAATCTTACTTGGATGCCTGCCAAGATCAGAGCATGGTAAGGGAAGGAAAGAGGTGTGTAGTGAGTTGATACTCTCTCATCAGACTGACGAGGGATCTGAAGAGGCCATTGGACTGGCTGTGTCTCTGGACAGGATTACAGCCTTCAGCAAGTGTGTCAGTGTGGTTTACAGGGACAGTTCATCTTAAATCTACTACCTCCACAGAGTCTTGGACCTGTCTCGGTGGAACCTAGCTGAACAGCTAGCTGACCTGCTAGAGCTGGCAATCCAGGGTGGCCTTTCTGACAGGGTATGTCTCCTGCAACCAATGGTCCCCAACTACCTGTCTCTTCCTCTGCTTCAGGTGGTGTGTTCACTACTGACTATCTTTAGATTAGATTTGCAGTGGGGGTTGGCTGGTGTGGATGAAGCTAGTCCATCCAGGGTCAGTTATTTCTCACCTACTTCATTCATGGTGCCTAGGTCACATATCCTGTACGTAGGACATTCTGCGAGACATTCAGGCCAAATTCAGTCAAATGCTCCATTTTTGTCGAGAGCTGCTGACTGGAGGGAGAGGGACAGCAACAAGAGAGGCTTACATCAGTCTCTGTGACCTATTAGTGATGTTTGGCCGGCAACTAAGGGCCTGTGGGCAGCTTGGTGTTTTGGTGCATTTGCCTGACCCTGGTCTACAGCAAGCTTTGCAGGTAATTGGCATGTAAACCAGTCTTGTATGAATAGTTCACGGCCAGTCTCTGTGGTAGGCCTATGTACTGATGGAGGTGATTGAAGGAGGGGGGGAAGAGGAAGACAGTGAGCCATCATCTGAGGCAGAGGCTGTGGCAATGGCCGAGAGGCTCAATGATCGTCGTGTTCAACTAGCTGGCTTCCTCAAGCTAGTAATGTTTGGAGTGTTGGAGATGAGTGTGGCAGCTCCTGTGTTTGCACAGTATGTGAAAGTAAGTGAACTTCTCTATCGGTTGTCTTGTCCTCTACTATTGTGGTGTGTGTGTGTGTGTGTGTGTGTGTGTGTGTGTGTGTGTGTGTGTGTGTGTGTGTGTGTGTGTGTGTGTGTGTGTGTGTGTGTGTGTGTGTGTGTGTGTGTGTGTGTGTGTGTGTGTGTGTGTGTGTGTGTGTGTGTGTGTGTGTGTGTGTGTGTGTGTGTGTGTGTGTGTGTGTGTGTGTGTGTGTGTGTGTGTGTGTGTGTGTAGCACTACCATCACTTTGGAGACCTACTGAAGATGGCATTGGCACGATGTCGTGAGGCTCAGCCTACCCTGTGGTACAAGACCATTGTTCTCTCCTTGCAACAAGTGTTTCTGCAACTTCTGGAGGAAGGAGGAGGCAAAATTGATATTAGTGACCCCCAGTGGGCTGATCTCAGGGATCTGGCCAGGCGCTATTCCCTTCCTTTCAGTTTTGACCAGCTCAAGCCTGCCTCCCGGCAGATGCTGGTGGGAATTCACAGGTTGTGCCTTCAGTGTTCATTGTAGATGTGGGCTTGTCTATCAGGTACTCTGCCATTGTATGCAGGGAAGGTATCAACTTTGCCCTCTCACTGCCCGTGGGTCATACTGTGACTGCTGGAGCTGGACCTCCTTATGTAGACTTCCTGTCAGTGTTGGGAGAATTCAGCAATCGTCTGCTGGAGATTGACAGGACAGGCAAGAAGGGTGTCTTAGTCTTCCTGCAGGTTTGTTCCATATTGATTATGTGTGCATGTCATTTACTGTCAGTCTATTAATTAGGAGAAGCTAAGTGAAGGTGGGTGGGAGGTAGGTAGGACAGGGTGGGCACCACTGCATGCCTTCAGGAATATGTTGGCTGGAGGAGAGGGGTCCCTTGAGGGTCGTCCTGGCCGCAGTCGGGGGAGAACCAAGAAGAGGACCCAGAAAGGTAAGATGACCCCTAGCCCAGCTACCACTAACACAGTGGTTATGTTTGTTACTAGTAGCAGGGGCTGCTGGTGAGGAGTGGCTCTCTGCCAGACCTAGCAAGACACCTCGTACCCACAGCCCTCCCCATGAAGCCTGACCCTGCCCCTTCCTCACTGACTGAACATTGTCATCATTACATGCTTCACCTGTGTATGCATGCATGTCACCATGATTAGTGCATGGCATGGTGGTCATGATATTATATTCACTCATATATACTACATACATTACACTGTTCATCACACAGTAAAAATCACGGACCAGCCACTGGTGCAGGCTCTGCAAAGAGTAATGTGGTATTCAGTTGTACAAAAGTCCTGCAAGGAAACCAGTGCATAAAATACAGCAGCACCTGTGACACTGTACTGTAACTACCTGTCATAGGCAAAGTCAGGGCCTGACTCATCACTGCCCCTGGCGTTGGCGACATACAACAAGTGGTGTGACATGTCATAGATGGCAATGTGCAGGTCTCCAGTCTGTACTATAGACACAATGTCTCGGATGGTGTTGAAGGCAGTGATGTTCCCATGGTAATGAGAGAGCTGCCTGGCCAACACCTCACTGTATCCTGGGCAGAGCCAGTCCATGCCTGCACAGACCATGCATGCACAGATTCAAGTCTAGACTGACACAGATCAGCTTACCCCAATACACTGTGTCCTTGATACGAGGATGCCACGTGGCCTCTGGCCGAAGGTTGTCCCATGTGAAGAAATCTGCCACAGTGGCTGAGTATTCCACTCCACGAAACTCATTCTCCTGTAAACAGGCACTTGGTAGAGCGACCCAGGACCGTGTGATAGAGTCACTACCTTGCCGTCTCCTACACCAAGAATGAGGTCACACGTGCGATGTGCAGATGTGATCCTTTGGATGGCTTTCTGCAGGCTGTCGTCAAACTGCAAGATGTCCCTCAACAAATACTGCAGAGGATAACAGAGTCTGTAGGCATGTATGGTGAGCAACTGCAAACTGACATACAGTGAAGGGAACTCCAAATCTTGACTCCTCTCCAAATGTGTCATCCGGAAAAGACACTCCGATTTCAGAGATGGCAAGTCTCTGGGATGAGACACCTACATACACACACCCCTACATGCAGCATACCCACTCCTGCATGTCAACTAACCAGTAATAGAGCCAATCCAGCCCGTCCAGCCAATATTAGCAAAGGAATATCCATTGCCAGGCTGAGGGTGGTACACAGTTATCTGGGGGAAATTCTTGAAAGGACCTGCAAATAAAGCTGGTTCTGTAAACATACTAATGGAGAGAAAAGACTGCTTTTTAAACATTGGACAAATTCTTCCTGCCTGCCTGAACACCTTATTGCACAGGAAAAATTTCCTGCACTAATTCTAAAGTGATGACACATATGTCATTTCAGACTGGCACTTGCCATTTTCTGCATGGTCTTATATCTCCATAGCATGGTAGCTTGGTGTAAAGTTTTAGCAGCTGTATAACTGACCATCAACATTCCAGTCCAGAGCTCGAAGTTGCAGTAGTGATCCATCGGGAGTTGCACTGGAGTTGGCTCCAAACATGGAGCATGACCCTTTGGTAAGTTCACCTATCATGTGGATACGCTGTATTTTCTGGATGAGCATAATATGTGCAAGAACACATTAATGAGGGAGTGTGTTAGACTATTATAAAGTCACCTTGTAATCAACTCCGGAGGAGTCAGCAAGGCCCTTGATCTCCTGCAGGAAATAGTCTCCTGAATATCTCTCAGTGACTAGGATCTCCAGGTCCAGGGCAGCATCCAGCCTGGATGCACGTCAGCACATACCTCATTATGACATGAGCTACTCTTAAAACTCACCCAATATCTGCTACATCTTTTAGAAACCAAGACGGAAGGAAGTCAACTGTTCCATTGATAGCTTGCTCCTAAATGAGTCAGGACTAAAACACGTTTACCAACACTTTGCATTTGTGAAAATTTACCACTTGAAGTTCAAAGTAACTCCACACCCTATTCAACATATCACTGGCTCTATCTTTTAACAAAGATCCATGAGCAAATCCCATCTCATAGGGAGAGCCTGTACGATCAGTGGACTATAGCTGCGGACCTAAAAGCCACAGGTCACAGCCCTTACCCCAAACGTGCAGTATGTAAATCAGATCATCTCCATCTCCTACTGTTAGGAGCTTTCCGTGGGTCGTTGAGTTCACTAGTTTCGGCGGATCAGTCACTATCTGGTTCAGGTTAGGTTTGGCATCTGGCGAAGGCTGGCAGTATACAAAAGTATTCCGGAGTGGCCAGCCCAATACTATACAGACCCTACCTTGCCGTGACACTCGGCAGCTAGGGAGAGCCTCCCTCCAACAAAGACCACCAACAACCACGCAGCAAACATAGCACAAGTCATCTTGTCACATGCACTATCGTGAATAGTGTTGAGCCATGCACGCCCACTTTTAGACACAATATAATAGACTGCTGTTATGCAATATAACGCTGTGAGATCTATGGAGCAGAGCAGACGGCTTTGTAGGTACCAAGAAGAGCATTTGTGTGGTTGAGAAGTCGGTTGGCTCCCAGGTACACACTCTCTGATCTGCACACAAGACAACCAGCTATTGCATATATATGGCCAAAAAATTTGGGGTGGCTAACTGCACACATCATAGTACCTGCCATCTCTGAAATATCTCTTTAGAGTGTCACTAAAACTCCGAGAACTCTTGACAAATACTTTCTTGTGTGTGTCTAACATCTAAGAAAGTCATGGAAACATTACAGTGTAGTTATGTACATGTACAACGTACTTTCTTGAACTCCCTCATGCGTGGGTCTCCATGGTGTTTCTTGGACACCTCATTGACAGCATCCAGGACATCCTTAATGGCACTAGCAATGTCTCTGTGTGGAGACAAAACACTATCCACAGCCTCCATCATAAGCACACACTATACCTGATAATCTTCAGAAATTGAGAGCGATCCTGTATCTGATCCGGGATATGACTCAACTTCAGCTTTAGGGCTGAGATTAATTAAATTGATTGGTAACTAAAATCTGAAGACCACTCATTGGTTACCTCTTGCTCGCTGGTTTAATTGTACATACTCCCTCTCTTCTGACTGGATGGTGTAATGGTCACCATCCTGGCAGGAAAGCTGCAGTAAAGCTTCAGGTAAGTTTACATCAACTCCTTCTGCCTCCAATAACCCACTCAGAAAGTCCTCCGTCACTCCAGGATGGCTACGTTCCACCTAGAATACATGTATTGATACCATCTTACAAGACCAGTTGAGACTCTGTATTAACAAACCTTCGTAAATGCGTCTCTTAGAGTTTGTACTGATGCTAGTAGACTTTCATCACACTCCATCTGAACATGACAAACCAACACATCACCATTGATATCTCTCACACACATCTATATACCTCTGAAAAGACAGGCTCTAACACTGTATGTAGAGCGAGAGACGCCACTACACCCTTGGCCTCCATTTAGAACTTTCGTATTATATACATCATTATGAAGGTTGGAACCCTCACGTGAGAGGTCACGCGCTGTAGACCGTCTATGGGAGTTTTGACTTTTGCATGGAAATGTTTTCTCCGTCTACAAGGTAGCCAGTGTAAATGTAAGCATATCACCTGAAAGTACTAGGTGAGTATACTCGAAATATGGCCAGTACCCCAGGCGTGCCCTTCGGGTTTGGTTGTTACAAGTCTTTTCTCGGTCTGCTTTAGTCTCGCCAGCCAGACCCTCTCAAAAGCGGGAGAGGGTCTGGTACAATTCCTATACACTACTCGTGATGCTGCCGACTTTTTCTCGGCGCGATAAGTGGCTGATAACCACAAGTTTACATAACATGTACACGCTAATCTAATAAGTGCAGCTGGGCACTAGTGCAGCTGGCTGACCCGCTTTTGAGAGGGTCTGGCTGGCGAGACTAGTCTGCCTACAGGAAGCCAAAATGTTGGCACGTTTGCCCTTGCCTAGCTCTACCAAACCTTGGTGTAACTGTTGAGATCGCTGAGCCTCCTTCGCCAAACTCCTGTGCTAAAATACTGATCAGAATCTCCTGCCAGTGAAATCAATGCGCGTACATTCTTTACAGCTTACGCGGGCTACAGTCCCGCAGTGCGAATCAAAGCTTCCACTTGATATATACAGGGTGCTCAAGGGTTCAAAGGTCATTTAGCCGGGACCCATAGGGCATCGGCATGTACATATATCTTATCAGTCATTCCGCCAACGGACAATTCACGTGATTTTATTTGCAACATTACGTAATTGTGTGGCGCACGTTGTGCAGAAAAAGGAGAGCGCTTTTTAGGTTGCCAGCTTACCTTGTGTCTGCCTTGTGCTCTGAAAAAGCTAGTGACTCTGTTAACAAGTAATAACGGAGCTCGCAGGTAAAATATAGCAGCAATTTGGACATACCCGAAACTCTGAGAGGGCGCGTTCCAGTTTATTGCTCTTTCGGGCTGGAGGATGCAGCTGCACAGCTCGCTCACGTAAGTTGGGAACATCCGTGAAACATAATGTAATTGTTCTTTAATCTTTGCTAAATCTGTGTAGTTAATTGTAGACTTCTGGTGGTGTCACAAAAATTTTCTGATCAGGACATGTTTATACATGTACATGTACATCTATGTGTATACGTGCTCATGAACTATTAGCGTGTATATTGTGTTAGATGATTAATATTCCATGTCAGATACTGAGCATGAGTCTGTTTCCTCTTCATTGCCAAACACCCACTCCATGAGGTCATCTACTTCCTGATTCAAGTGGTCAGCTGTCGTGATTTCTTCTTCAAGGGAAATCTGTGTTAGTTCAGGTGAGATTTGCATTTGTTCAGATGTGGCTGTCGATTGGAATGGAATATTCGTGCAACCCATGCAGCTGCAACCCACTGAACACTTTTTCCCCTTCTTCCTGCAGCCACAAATGGTCGAACTACACCCAGTTCTACATTTGCAGCCTTTTAGCAAGGCCGAGACACGTTCATTGATTGAGTCAACGTTCTCCTGACTATCCCAATCAAAGATAAGTTTGTCTTGGGAAGTCCTCCAACCAAATTCTGTTAATGGACGTAGCTCTAGAGTTGGTCTATTTGCCTGTCTCCACATGTCAATAACCCAGCACACACGTTTCCAATGACGATACAAGGCTTCAGTGCTAGGCATCATGTCATCTTCAAATTGTGTTCTGTCCCACATACTCTGTCTTATATCCTCCAACCATGCATTGTGTTGAGCAAGTGGGGACACTGTATTTTTACTGTGTTTGTTAAAGAGAGCTACTGGAGAGGGTTCTGAAAATGCAACCCCATATTTTTTGAAATACACTGTACCTATCAGCCGCAAAAATGCTAGGAATCCTTGGTTCAGTTCAGCTGCATTTAAGGCCAGTGTCTGCTAGAGTGCCTGGGTATTGCTCTGTTCCACCTGTAATGAAGCCTGCATATTGGTAAAAGAACTTCATGAATGTGGCTTTGCCAATCCCACTGAAGAAAGAAATGTAGTCACATCCAGTAGCCACATACAATGCTTGAAAAGCCTGGGGAATTATGTGCTGAGGCACAGTGGCTAGGTCAGGGTCATTCTTCAAAGCAGTGACCAGATGTGTCAGATGCAGATACTGTACTTGTCTTTGGTTGTAGGGGCTAATCTGTACTATGATATCTTTGGTGTCCCCATGGTGAAGTGGAAGGCCAATGAAGTATACGTCAGTGTCAGGAGACACAACAAGGCATTTTATGCTGGAGGTCTGCCTGACATGTCTCCATATTCTTGTGTCCGTTTCCTCGGCATTGTTTGTGAAATCTGGGTCTGGTTGAGGGGTGCCCATAGTTGTGACACACCAAGCTGTGTCTTGTATGTCTCCTTCAAACCCCCCTGCTACTACAAATTTCTGGTCCTGAAGTAGCCATTTTGAAGTGTGCTTAAGGAAGAAGTTGCTGAGAAATACCACTAGAGAACGTTTGCATGTACGGCAATTAATAAGGTTCTCTCTCCACTTAGAGGGTATGCTCAGTGATCCATGGATATCATCACATGTGTGGCCTGTAGTGATTGAAGCACTGTTGTCCCGGCATTCCTCTCTACACCCTTCTCTCCTCACCTCCCTCTTGTCTCCCACTTGTCTCCCCTTTTGTCTCCCCCTTCTCTCACTTCTCTCCCCCTTCTCTCCCCCTTTTCTCCCTATCTCTCTTCTTTGTCTTCCCTCTTCTCTCCCCCTTGTGTCACCTTTCTCTCCCCCTTGTCTCCCCCTTGTCTTTTCCCTTGTCTCCCCTTTGTCTCTCTCTTGTCACCCCTTGTCTCCCTCATTCTCTTTTCTTTGTCTCCCCCTTCTCTTTCCTTTCTTTCTCCCTTCTCTACCCTTCTCTCCTCCTTGTCTCCCCCTTCTCTTCCCCCTTCTCTTCCCCCTTTGCCTTCCCAGTCTCTCCCCTTTCCTTCCCCCTTATCTCCCGCTTCTCTCCCCCTTGTCCCCCTCCTCTCCCCCTGGTCTCCCCTCTTCTCTCCCACTTGCCTCCCCTTTGTCTCCCCCTTGTCTCCCTTTTGTCTCCTTGTCTCCCCCTTCTCTTTTCCTTGTCTCCCCTCTTCTCTTTCCTTTCTCTCTTCTTTCCCCCATGTTTCCTCCCTTGTCTTTTTCTTCTCTCTCCTTTGTGTCCTTGTCTCTCCTTGTTTCCCCCCCCCCTTATCTCCCCTTTGTCTTCCCCTTGTCTCCCTCCTTCTCTCTTCCTTGTCTCCCCCTTCTAACCCCCTTCTTTCTTCCTTCTCTCCCCTCTTCTCTCCCCCATCTCTTGCCCTTGTTTCCTTCTTGTCTCCCCCTTGTCTCTCCCTTATCTCCCCCTTGACTCCTCTGCCTCTCCCCGTTGTTTCCCCCTTGTCTCCTCTATCTCCCCCTTCTCTTTCCACCCTTCTCTCCCTTGTCTCCCACTTCTTTTTCTCTCCTCTCCCCCTTGCCTCTCCCTTGTCTCCCACTTCTCTCTTCCTTGTTTCCCACTTCTCCCCCTTGTCTCCCCCTTCTCTTCCCCTTGTCTTCCACCTCGCCCCCTTGTCTCCCACTTGTCTCCCCTCTTCTCTCCCCCTTGTGTCCCCCTTCTCTCCCAAATATCTCCCCCTTGTCTTCTCTCTTTTTTGTCTCCCCGTTCTCACCCTCTTTCTGCCTTCTCTCCCCCTTCTCTCCTCTTCCCCTTCAGACTAAAGAAGACTAGACTAGACTAGACTAGACTAAGACTAAAAAAGACTATACTAGAGAAGACTAGATTAGAGTAGACAAGACTAGAGAAGACAAGACTAAAGTAGACAAGACTATAGTAGAATAGACTAGAGAAGACTAGAGTAGACTAGACTAAAGTAGACTAGACTAGAGAAGACTAGACTAGAGTGGACTAGACTAGAGTAGACTAGACTAGAGAAGACTAGACTAGACTAGAGTGGAAGAAGACTAGATCAGAGTAGACTAGACTAGAGTAGACTAAAGAAGACTAGACAAGAGTACACTAGGCTAGAGTAGACAACACTACAAAAGAAGAAACTAGAGTAGAATAGACTACAGAAGTCTAGACTAGACTAGAAAAGACTAGATTAGAAAAGGCTAGACTAGAGTAGACTAGACTAGTAGACATGATTAGAGAAGAATAGAGTAGACTAGACTAGAGTCATATCAGACACTTTAAGGCTATAACATAACATTTTTGTATGAAACAATGATTTCCTCTAAATTTCCATGATATCCGCAACACTTTACCAATCAACAATTTTAGGTCTTTTACTGATATTAAACATATTTCTAATTAAAATACATTTCCATCCCTGTCTATATCTGAAATCATATCCGTTACACTTTCGGTAACAATACAATATGGACTATTAAGCCCGACTAAAGGACTTATTATTCACTTACGTAATCGCATCAACTTTACATCCGTATTTAGGGTCCACTTCTGTTATCAAATCTGGTCAACTTCCGTATCACATCCGAGTCCAATACCACTTTTCTGGTATTACATCCGGTACACTTTCGGCAACAATACGAACTTCGATTAAACAAAATACTTGGAAGTGGACTTCATGGTAAAATTTCGGATTTCCGAACGAAATCAAGGACTTCCTGTAAAACATCCGGTACGCCTTCGGTCACAACAAACTTTCCGACAAACAATTTTCATCACCTTCCCTTGACAAAACTTACACATTCTGACAAATCACTGGCTTTCGGTCTGAACACATTTCTTTGTCCATTTCCAGTCCCATTGCAAACTCCAACCAAAACACTCCCGGTCTACTTCCGGTGTCATATCCGTTCCAATTCTTACCCTAGCCCTCGCCCGATAAACTTCCGGTATCATATCCAGTATGACTTCCGGTCCTAGGCCTTTTCCTATCAACTTCCGGTGTCACATCCAGTTCGCCCTAGCCCTACTCCCTGTCTTCCGGTGTCACAACCGTTCCAAGTCTTAACATAGCCCTCGCCCGATAAACTTCCAATGTCACATCGGATCTAACTTCCAGTCCTAGGCCTCTTCCGATCAACTTCCGGTATGACATCCTGTTCGCTTCCGGTGGCACATCCGGTCCAATATCCCGCCCTAGCTCTTTCCTGATTAATTTCTGGTGTCATATCCTGTACGCTTTCGTTTGAACATCCGGTCCGATTTCCAGCCCTACCCCATCCCTACCAACTTCCGGTGGAACATCCGGTCCAATTTCCGGCCCTAGCCCTTACCGAATCAACTTCCGCTTTCATATCCGGTCAACTTCCGGTGGCACATCCGGTCCGACTTCCGGCCCTAGGGCTAGGGCTAGGGCTAGGGCTAGGGCTAGGGCTAGGGCTAGGGCTAGGGGCTAGGGCTAGGGCTAGGGCTAGGGCTAGGGCTAGGGCTAGGGCTAGGGCTAGGGCTAGGGCTAGGGCTAGGGCTAGGGCTAGGGCTAGGGCTAGGGCTAGGGCTAGGGCTAGGGCTAGGGCTAGGGCTAGGGCTAGGGCTAGGGCTAGGGCTAGGGCTAGGGCTAGGGCTAGGGCTAGGGCTAGGGCTAGGGCTAGGGCTAGGGCTAGGGCTAGGGCTAGGGCTAGGGCTAGGGCTAGGGCTAGGGCTAGGGCTAGGGCTAGGGCTAGGGCTAGGGCTAGGGCTAGGGCTAGGGCTAGGGCTAGGGCTAGGGCTAGGGCTAGGGCTAGGGCTAGGGCTAGGGCTAGGGCTAGGGCTAGGGCTAGGGCTAGGGCTAGGGCTAGGGCTAGGGCTAGGGCTAGGGCTAGGGCTAGGGCTAGGGCTAGGGCTAGGGCTAGGGCTAGGGCTAGGGCTAGGGCTAGGGCTAGGGCTAGGGCTAGGGCTAGGGCTAGGGCTAGGGCTAGGGCTAGGGCTAGGGCTAGGGCTAGGGCTAGGGCTAGGGCTAGGGCTAGGGCTAGGGCTAGGGCTAGGGCTAGGGCTAGGGCTAGGGCTAGGGCTAGGGCTAGGGCTAGGGCTAGGGCTAGGGCTAGGGCTAGGGCTAGGGCTAGGGCTAGGGCTAGGGCTAGGGCTAGGGCTAGGGCTAGGGCTAGGGCTAGGGCTAGGGCTAGGGCTAGGGCTAGGGCTAGGGCTAGGGCTAGGGCTAGGGCTAGGGCTAGGGCTAGGGCTAGGGCTAGGGCTAGGGCTAGGGCTAGGGCTAGGGCTAGGGCTAGGGCTAGGGCTAGGGCTAGGGCTAGGGCTAGGGCTAGGGCTAGGGCTAGGGCTAGGGCTAGGGCTAGGGCTAGGGCTAGGGCTAGGGCTAGGGCTAGGGCTAGGGCTAGGGCTAGGGCTAGGGCTAGGGCTAGGGCTAGGGCTAGGGCTAGGGCTAGGGCTAGGGCTAGGGCTAGGGCTAGGGCTAGGGCTAGGGCTAGGGCTAGG